>CM049863.1:2096665-2104165 GCA_027422415.1 Schizothorax lantsangensis | reverse complement strand
AAGCTAATTCTAAATATTAATAAATATTATTATAGTATAGAAATAATACTAAAATAACTTCATAATATCGACAAAATAAGCTCCTATAATGATAATATGCACCTATAATATTAATGAAATTAGAAATGTTGCCTTGGCAACCAATTGAAATAAAAAAAGTTTAAGTTAAATACTAAAATAAAAAAAAAACATTTAATAATAAAGCAGAATAGAATACAAAAACTTCACAAAAATGACTAAAATTACACAAATAAAATTCAAAACTGAAAACATAAAAATAAAAGCTATTTGTAAATATTAATAAATATTCTAACAGTATTGAAATAGCATTAAAGTAACACTGGTCTATATTGTCTGACAGTAACACACAGGATCAGTGAGTCACATCTGCACATGTGCAGAAAACATCAGGATTTTAGGAATGCGAGCAGCTGATTCCAGGACAGTAAAATAATGACCCTGTGCAGAGCAACACTTACAGAGTCGTTTGTCAACATTACAACGCTGAAACAGCCAACAATGGGTAAAATATCTCAAATCTCAAAACAGTCATAAAACACAGACACCCACAGATGAATCACAGCGACATGTTCCGGACATGTTTATGAAATACATTAAGCATGAGCAGTGAAGTTAACCACAGTTTAGAAAAGCAAAGTTTGAATCGCAGCTGTTCTCTGGTGCACACATATCACAGAAAACACAGTGTGAAACTCACTAAATAAGGCTACCAAGAAGCTACACAACCTGTACTGTTAAAAATAAGATAGGCCAAACTATTTTAGGCCTATCTCAAATTTGCCTTTTTTTATCTAAGGTTTTAGAAAAAGTGTTTTTTAAACAATTCCAGGCCCACTTGACTTCTAACTCTGTTACTGAGGTTTTTCAATGAGGTTTTAAGCCTTATCATAGTACTGAGACGGTATTGGTGAAAGTACTGAATGACATTTTTTTGGCTCTGGATAATGGTGAAAATACCATTCTGATTCTACTCGACCTCAGCGTGGTTGTTATGGTGGATCATAATATACTGATTGACTGCCTGGAACACTGGGCTGGTCTTAAGGGAAATGTGCTTAAGTGGTTTAAATCATATCTTACTGGCAGATCTTTCTCTGTCTGCACAGTGAAAGAAAATTCATCCAGTTTGCCTCTTTCTTGGGGGGTACCTCAGGGTTCGATTCTTGCACCGATATTATTTTCCCTTTATATGTTACTTTTAGGATCCATTTTTCGCAAATATATATTATGTATCCTTCCACTGTTGTGTGGACGACACTCAGATTTACCTTCCAGTGAGACAGTTGGAACATAAACATTATCGATAATATATTGGCCTGTCTACAGGACATCAAAGCCTAGATGGCTGCAAACGTTTTGAAATTAAATTATGATAAAACTGAGGTCATTGTGCTTGGCCCTAGAAATCAGGAAGTGGCTCAATGCTTAAAATCTACCCCTCTGTCTGGTTTAATTACAACTAGTGTAAAAAAAAAAGGGTTTGTTCTGGACTCAGACTTAAAAAGGGATAAACAAATAAATTTGGTCATCAGGTTGAGGTTTTTTATCTTCATCTTTTAGCCAAAACGAAAAAAAAATTGTAAACTGCTGATTTTGAGAAAGCAATCACGATGATGGTTTTCTCACAAATGGATTACTGTAATTCGCTTTATTTTGGAATTGATAACAGAGCATTGGCACGTCTTCAAAAAGTACAGAATGCTGCTGCCAGGATGCGTAAGTTACACCACTTTCAAAATCGCTGAAATGGATGCCGGTTCGATACAGAATTAGCTATAAGATCTTGTTACTTGTTTTCAAGGCGCTACATAATTTTGCCCCTTCTTATCTCTCGAGTGTGTTGGCATTTTACAATCCTTCTAGATCTTTGACATCTGAAAATCAAAATCTTCTTTGTGTTGTAGGAACTAAATACAAACAAAAGGGTAACAGAGCCTTTTCTTGTGTCGGACCCAAACTTTGGAATGATCTCCTTCTTTCTGTGAGGTCAGTAAAGACACTACCGAAATTTAAGGCCATGTTAAAAGCACATCTTTTAAAGACTTTTTGGGTGTCCTCATGATGGTGTTAGGAGTTGGGACTTCAGTTTGGTCTTTTTCTGTTTCATCTATCTGTTCCTGTTTTCCCTTATTTGGTTTTGTTCCGGTTTTCCTCATTAGTTCTTTATTAGTTAATTAAGGTTAAGTCGGTTCACCTGTGTTTTGTCATTATCTCGTTTACTCCTTAGTTTCAGTTTGCTTTATAAGCATTCAGTTCGGTGACCACGTTTGTCGAGTCTTAACGTTATGTTGATTACTTTGTATTTTGAATCCATTAAGAAAAGCCTCTTTTCCAAGAAACCCTGTTTTCCTGCATTCCCTTGGGACAACATGTAACAGATGGGGTGTTTTTGATTGTTTACCTTTGCTATGACTTCGTGTGCTGCTCTCTGTATGTCTTTTTTGTGGTTTTATGTTGTTTATGTGTTTGTTGTTAGTGATTGTAAAGCACTTTGGGAAACAGTGGTTGCATTAAGTGTGCTATATAAATAAATAAATAAAAAAGCTTACTGACTCTCAAATCTCACGGGTTTTGTATGTAGAGAGAAACACTTGGAAATCAAATTCCTGACTTTGCAACATTTAAAGTATTCAGTTTTCATTCAGTCCAGTCATAAGCAGCATTGAAGACTTTAACAGTGTGACAGACAGCATATTGTCTGACTGTAAAGTGTTTACACATTAAACAAGTCTAGACGTTTTTATTCTGGTCTGTTTGCTCTGCTGGCCTCGTCCGGCTCCATCGAGCCAGTAAAAGCCTCTTCTAGTTGTATCGCTCCAATATGAATTCAGATTTTTATAGTGTGTTTCATTCAAGCAGGATATAAAATATGATTTGGTCTTGTAATTAAATTTCATATGCTTAAATGACAATTCTAATTTAGATGATACCATCTGCAAGGATATGATCCAGGTTTATTGCATTACTCTTCAATGAACATGAATGGGTACAAAATGGTGTTTATTTTCTTATTTTAAATGTATTGCAACCTTTCGTCTTAGTTTACATCTTAGCAGAAATGAAATATGACACATTGCAATTCTGTTTGATGAAACCAAATTTTCCAAATCTATTAGTTTTTCTCAAAATATATTTATGGGTTTGTTCAAACCCACATTTTTTATTTAATATTAATTATTTTCCTAAAGACAGAAACATTCATATAAAGTAAAAAGAGTATTTATTATAATAAAATACAACATATTTTCTTTAGACATAAGCCAAAAATGTTACTTAATGCAGGTCAGTATAATAATTGTTGGCTTTTTGCAAAAGGAAAATTAGCAATAATAATAATAATATAAGAAATACTCTATTTTGTTACAGCCAAATTTATTAGTTTTCTTTTAAATTATATTTATGGTTTTGATAAATTAAAATTGTTATATTAATCAAAGTAAAAAGATTATTTATTAGATATATTTTCTTTAGACATAAGCCAAAATGCTTAATTTAGGTTCATATAACAATATTTGACTTTTTACAAATTAATTTCACCATGAATTAAAGTTAAATTAGCACTAATATGAAAGTAGAATTTTCACAAAAGATTTTGTCAGTAAATGTTTAATTTAGTCTGCTCAGTATAAACAAAGTCAACTTTGAAAGACCTTAATGTTTATTGCAATATCTTAAAAAAATATGCATCATATTTTTTGTTGTGTACTAAAAGAAATGAATCATTTCTGCAGTAAAGCTTTTAAACACCCTATACTAAGTAAATAGTATGTTTCTTTTAATATTTTTTTTATGGGGAGTAGTATTTGCTTTTTGACAAACTGAACAAAACAGGCTTAAAGCATGATTTTCGATTAGACCGATATAAAAAAGTACTTTACATATATAACATGGTCATTTGACTTTTTTCAGTGCATCCACATCAAATCTGACTCTAATGTACCTGACCCCTGCTCCGGCTCAGGATCTGCTGTCATCGAGCAGCTGAAGCTTTCAGACATGATCTTCTCTTCCTCCCTCTGTTTAACATCATCTTCCTCTTTCTCCAGGTCTACTCTCTGCTCAATCTCCTCCTGGTTTATAGAGTTGAATGAAGGTTTGAGCATGGAAATATCCACCAGACTGCCGTCCAGATGAACAAGCCTGACAATGAAGGAACATCACACTCATGATGAGATCATTTTTACCCAATAACAAACAAAAAGTATTAAACATAACCAGTGCTGATGTTAAAAATCGAGATTTTAACATTCCTCTGACTTTTCACGTCTTTCTGGTTTTACAGCATTGAATCACATGCTTCATTTGGATTTTTTAATTTTTAATTTTTTTATTGATCAAAAGACAAAAAAACTAAAAACAGATTGCTACAAACTGATCTATAATAATTAGGAAATGCAGAATAAATAAATTGTATTATCATTATTTTATTACAATTATTATAATTTTTATATTACTTGTATTTTATTATATCACCATTAACAACAACATCCATAATATCAATAATAATAATCATAAAATAATAATAATACTTTTAACTCAAGAAGAAAAAAATCTTTAAAACAAATTCAGAAATGATGCTTTGGCAACTAACAGAAATTAAATAATTTTAAGTTAAAGTACTTGCATTTCTCAAATTTAAAGTGAAATATATATATAAAAAAGCTAAATAAATTATGACAAAAATATAAAGAAAAAATATAAAAAATATGAAAACGGACTAAAAAAAGCACAACACTAAAAACTAATTCTAAATATTAATAATATTATAATAGCAGAGAAATAGTACTAATATAACTTAAATAAGCTCCACAATCTGGAAAAGGTGCACCTGTATCGTTAAAGATGTTAAAAATAAATGAGCTCATTTAATAATGCAATCAAAAAGAAACTATGCAACCTTAAAAATATGCACTTGTATTATGCACCTTAATAATAACAACAACAACATATTAATAACAACTAATAACAACTATTAATAACTAAAAACTATTATTATTGTTATTATTATGGAAGAATGGGATCAAAACTGAGCTTTTTGTCCATCAGATGACACACACATTATCATAAACACACAATGGCCGCTGTGAAGTATGATGGAAATCCAGTCGGAAAACCTGACGGAGTCAGAAACACTGGGGGTAAGATGTGTTTTTCAGAAATGACCCCCAGCTTCACAGGAATGCCTTAAAAACAACAGTTCATTTCAGAGTCCAGATCTCAGTCCAGTTTATGGCTAGACTTGATAAAGCCTACTGTACATACAACCAGTTTGGAAAACGACTGCAGCGGCCAGACATGCAAAGCTCATAGAGACTGTAAAACACTCTCATTTTGTGCTTTCAGTAACCACTGTACCTGGAGATAGTGCTCTTCTGTTTGTCAGCCACAGATTTGATGTCGGTGAGCTCGAGGAAGCGCTCGTGGAAATAGTGCAGATGCAGGATGCAGACCAGCAGGAACGAGGTGGGAATGAAGATCCGCGTGAACAGAGCAGGAACCGAGAACTTCTCCAGACCGAGATCTTCCAGCCTGCACAGAAGAGGAGCTCACCTATCACACCACAACACCTGTGACACCGCTCATGCAAATATCAGAAGACGTCTTAAAAGCATACTTCTCTCTGCTCATGCCTGTCATGTTGGACCACACGTTAATGGAGGACTCAAACTGGAAGGTGTAGACCAGAATGAGCACCAGCATGGTGTAAACCACCACTGACATCCAGAAATACTTCAGCATCCAGCGCCACCTCTCATAGTGCAACTGAAACAGAGCCGGACGACACACTGACTGACTGTATAAACATATCTATCACAATAGTGGATGAATCTGTGAAAAACTACAGATGCCATTCCACCACAGAATAAGAAATAATAAAGGTAATTGCTACTTCTGATCTAGGGCCCTATGAAATCCGTTTTATTTTTTCCCAAATTCATTTTTTTCCATTTTAATTTTTCTGGACTCCTTTTTAATGGTCAAATTCAATTTTATTAATCAAAAAGCATGCCTAATTAATTAAAATCATGAAACTTATACAATTTAACATTCATTTATTAAAAGTGTAACAAAAATGACATGTTTAGGGCCGTATGAAATGTTTTATTTTTTTCTCACCTTATGTTTTATTGTTACCAAATTCTGTGTTTTAGCAGCACGTCTAATTATTTGAATGCATACAAATTATTTTTATTTATTCTTACAGTAGCTTATGAAATGTTTTTATTCCCCTCAAAAATTCTGTGTTGTGTATTTCAATTTTACTGGTTATCAGATGAAGGCATAAATCATTGATTCAATTTATATTTTAATTTATGAAAATTAAACATTTAAAGTTTTTTGCAAATAAAGGGGATTGACTATTAAAATTACAAAATTTTGTGATGATTTCTTAAAAAAAGAAAAGTTTTATTATTTTTCAACAGTAGTAGTAGTATTACGTGCATAAGATAAACCGACTTTTATTTTGATGGGTTGCCGTGAATACCTTTAAAGTTCTGTATATGATATGATGCTATTTTTACTCGAATGAAATGGTAAAATGCTTGTGAAGTGACTCTCAGATCAGTTTTGGAGATATTGTTGATGTATTTATGTCCTCATTGAGACGGCAGACGCTGAAATCACCGCGAGCGCTGTGTATGTAAACAAAACCACACGTCTTCTCCATTCACACAGAGACGCGCAGAACATGCAGGATTCATATTTAAATCCACTTTTGTGGCTTAATATTTACAGATACTAGTCCATATCGCGATTTGATTTAAGTGTAATGACCTACTTTTGATTAATTCATCCAAACTTTGACAAATTCCGTGACATTCCGTGTTAAACTGTAAATTACGTTTTTATGACTGGATTCCACGATTCCGTCCGCGTTTTCTGCATCGCGGAAATCATAGAGTCCTAGTTATCTCACAATTCAGGCTTCTTTATATCTCATATTTTGCAAATCTGAGACAAACATTCTTCATAGAAAAGGTTTATATACACGATTCTAACTTTTTTCTCAGAATTCTGACTTTACATCTCGCGACTGTTTTTTTTTCTTCTCCCTGCCACAAAATTAAAATAAAAGGTAGAAAGTAATTGCAACTTTTTATTTCACAATTCAGACTTTTCTTGCAATTGTAAGTTTATATCTTTTCCAAAAATTCTGAGTTTATATCTCACAATTCAGGCATTTTTCTCGCATTTTTCCTTGTAATTCTGAGTTTATATCATATATGTTTTCTCAAAATATTTTTTTCTGATATTAACTTTCTCAAAATTCTGCCTTTTTTTTGCAATGCAATTTTTGCAAGTTCATATCTCACAATTATGACTTTCTTCTCATAGTTGTCTTCTCAGAATTGTGAGTTTATATCTCTAAATTTTTCATTCTGCATCAGTTCTGAGTTTATATCGTGCAGTTATTATTTTTTTCTTCAGAACTGCAAAAAAAATGTCTGAATTTCCTTTTTTTATCCCCTGGCAGAA
>CM049863.1:1986665-2094165 GCA_027422415.1 Schizothorax lantsangensis | reverse complement strand
TTGTTATTTTCAAAGCTTCTTAGAACAATGTACTTTTGAAAATCTGAATATTGAATTATATATGAAAAATTATATATAATTTTTAGATATAATAAATTATATTTCCTACTATAAAATTGTTTGTGAAATGTGTCAAGCAGTAAGCTGGCCAAATTTAAATCATTACCATTTGAGGATATCTGGGATGCGAAAGATAAAATATTTGCAATATGCACAAAAGTTTTATGGATATGCTCAAGATTTCTTTTGCAATACACCAAAAGTGATGTGACAATGCACACTATTTTATCTGTGAAATGCCAATTGGGTGGAAATAGCAATTTTCTTTATGCATTTTAACTTCTTAAAAGGGAAAAATTGAATGGAAACTTGGCTTCTGGTAAGTTTTCAATGTCGGACTGACAGTGTCTCTCTCTCACCGATTGTGTGTCCCTCCACTTTGACATCAGACAGCTTCGTTTCATCCGTCTGCTTCTCTCTCCTCTCAGTCAAAAACTGCCTCACCAGCAGCCAGAAACTGAGGAGGCACAAAGTCTGCACAAACACACACAAACACACTGTAATATTATTATAGTCAAACAAACTTACGCAGAGTCAGTGATTCATTCACACGAGGATATGTATGTGTTCAGTGCCTAAAACTCCCTTGATCAGGATAAAATCATGGGGTGCGTTTCCCAAACCCATTGTTAGCTAACTATAGCCGTTAGTTCCATTGAACTCTATTGGTAACGATGGAACATGCGACCATAGTTGATTTTGGGAACAGCACCCCAGAACGGAGAAGTAGTTCAGTGATTTCAGCAGCAAATACATATCTTAAAATACACCAATGTTTAAGAAATAATCAACCATACGATTACCAATAATCACAATAAACAACTCTTCAAACAAGTATTCCACCGTGTCCTAATCAATCACAGCCAATCAGAACACAGTGTGGCTCAACCAATCAGATCATTAAACTGGAAACATCTTTTTTATAAGTTATTTAAACACATAAATACATAGACACAAGGGCTGGGTGATGTGGCCAAAAATATTATATATATATATACATATATATATATATTTTTAGCATTAATGGGGAAGGATATTTATTTTTCTTGGAATATGGATTCTGTGTTTTATGATTTAATACAAATTTATCATCAAAAATTAAATGAATTAATAAAACTTTAAAAAAAAAAAAATATATATATATATATATATTTAAAACGAAAATATAACAATTAATTCACAACAAAACACTGCATTTTTATTTATTTATTTATTTGTTGTTAAATAAAATGCTGTACGACAGAACTGTATAAATTAAAACTTGGATGAACAAATATCTTGGTTGTATGATATTCCTTAAAATATTATAATAATTATCATTATCATTACTACTACTACTATTTTTTTTTTTTATTATATTTTAGTATACAACAGAGATATATTTCTGTCATAATTTCTTCAAGTTAAACCAGACTTTTATTTTGACGGGTTGTCGTGAAGGTCTTTCGGTGAGTATTTGGCGGTATTTCTTTATTTTGTTGTGTGATTAATCCACATCGACTAAAAATGTCCAGAGCTTATTATTGTTATCAACATACATTTTATCACAATATGATATCATTTATCACACCATCTCTAGTAGACACGTATAAATACTAGGGGTTGCACCGACTAATCGACTAGTCGACTTCAGTGCTCTGCCACGACGCTTTAAGCTTGACGTCGACTAGTCGCTGGTCCTATAGAGGGTGCAACAGAATAAGAAATCCACATTTACGCTCCGTTTCCAAACAGTTCAAATTACAAATTAATTCATACTCTGAAAGCGCTCCACAAGACATGTGTGATTATATTACTGGATGCTTGAAATTGAACGGGAGAATGCATGTTTTAAACAGTTTATTGTACAGGTATGTTAATCGTACAATAATCTAATCTAATGCGCTGCTGCTCTGTAACGCACACATAGGCTTCAGACAGTAGCGGGTACAATACATCACGCGCAGATCGCGCACACAGAATCATTCAGCGCGGAAATGTATTGTCAACACTGTTCTGTGATTTCTCAATAAAATAGCTTAGAAACTGAAAAGTTCAAGCATATATTTCTTAATAACTAAATCCTACAGCTTCTCTACTAGTAGAGAGACGCTGCCAGGTAGAATTAATTCACACGCAATCGCTCACTAATGCATTCATATGAGTGTAATCTTTACTGTGCTACTAATCTGTATCTGATTTAGAACGAGCAGCAATCTGTGAGAAATATAACGACCAAAGACGAAAGAACTGATAAAAATTAACTGTTATAGGAGCAATAGCCATGTGGGCAGTGCTGTGTCATATGCCATAGATGTGCACAAGGTGTTTTGTCCAGACTTATTTGTTCATTAATGACGTCATCAGCGACTAGTCGACTTCGACTCGACTTTCATCACATAAAAGTCGACTTTAAATAATCAGAAGTCGTTCAACCCCTAGTAAATACAGCACGTAATGCGGTCTTACTTTAGATCCCAGTTCCCGGAAAGGCACATCTTTCTTCAGGAAGAGTCCAGGAACGGGCTTCAGCGACTCGAAGCTCCAGATGTACTGCAGGATGATGAGCAAGTTCCCATAAAACACCATGAACGGAGAGGTGATCATTGAGTATTTCCTCCGGTCCCTCACCATCCACAGAATACAGGACCAGATGAGGAAGACGAAGGTCAGCCAGCTCACGTACGTGATGCTCCAAGCCTGGACGGATGGTCAGGAGAAAAAAATATGAGATGACCGAACCCCCCAGAAGACCTCAGATGATGCTAACCCTGGAACAACATATAAAACTACCAAATTTTGCTTAATCGCAAAGTTTAATCGCAACATTTAATCATTGCTGTTAATCGTCTGTTTGATTACGTGTAATTTGTAACTAACTGCATGATTTTTACTGTACATTTCTGCCATAGTCACCACTAATAACCTACTCCTGAATATAATGTAGAAACTTAAAATGTTCTGTAAAGCTGCTTTGCAACGATTTGTATCGTGAAAAGCGCTATACAAATAAACTTGAATTGAATCTTTGCAAACCACCTTTCCTAATAATATGCTAGTTAGCAAGTTCCACGGCTAAAGTAAACAGTACGGCTTGTCACCCCACAGAAGAGAGGGGCGGGGTCAGCAGAGCTCATTAGCATTTAAATGGACATGCACCGAAACGGATCACTGTGCACAGATCTGTTTTTGACAGGGTAAAAAGGGTAGTGTTGTTTTACACTACCACTGAGAAATTTTAACCAAAGTATGTTATAGACTTTTCATTAAGACCCTAAAGAATCATATCAACTTGTGGAAAATGGGCATCTAAATGAATGTCATTTGCACAAACTGCGATCACCGAGCCCTGAAGTGGCTCTGAAAGAAGGACTGTGAAGCAGGACTCACCATCATGGCGATGAGAGCACAGATGTAGCTCTGCTTCATGATGAACCTGAAGGTCTTGACCGCCGCGTTCACACGAACGACACCGTACGGCTGGGGAACCTCAGGAAGCTCAACATACACCGAGTCAATCTTGTAAACACCGCAGTCCACTTTCTCTGAAAAACAAGCATGTATTTTAAGCAAACGCCAGGGTCGGATTCTGTGAATCATCTAACATCTTTGCCCTCGAACATGAATGGAGGCTTTACATGATGTGTGTATCTGGAAAATTCAGACTGCATTTCCAAGAACTGAAAAAACAAACGTCCTGAAATGTATGGGACATATGTTTGTGGGAATAGTGTGAGACTATGTACTTGATGGAAAAACATCCTATTTCACTACATATTGATTTGCACCTAAATCTAAATCAGTATTTTTGTCTTAATTATAATTAATATATCTAAACTTTCTTAAACCAGATAGATTTACTTCAGAAGCAAAACTGTGCAACAGTATAATATTTAATAATTAGTGACATAGTAATTAGTAATATAGCAAAATAATATATTAATCCATAAATATATAATAAATCTCTCTACATTATATATATATATATACAGTCAAACCAAAAATTATTCCGACATCAGATATCATTTTTGACATTTTTTTTACTAGGTGCAGGACACTAAAATTAATTTATGTAAGTGAGGATAGCAAAATAAAGTGAACTGTGACATATCATACCACAAAATTCTTCATACAGTGGACTACCAGTAAAATTTGGTGCAAAAAATTATCCAGACACTTTGACCTGATCATGTTTTGCTGAAGTGTTTTTCTTTAATTGCTAATGTGATCTTTTTACACACAGACTGAACTAAATGAAGCATTGCTTGGTAATTAGTTGAGCTAAATTGGTTTTATCTAATTGTGTTCTTAAATTTAACAGCTGACAGCTATTCAACTGAATTAATTTCATACCTTTCTATCAAAGTTATCTGACATTATTAAGATGAATTTGTTCTGACACAGTTTAACTCTGAGTTCTTCTCATATTTTATTACCATTTTAATCTAAACTATAGTGAATAAACCGTGATATAATGTGAGAAATGTTGAAGGTGTCTGAATAAATTTTGGTTTGACTGTACAATGTAATATATATATATATATATAGACTTCAGATGCAGATGCTCCTATATTTATGTTGAGTTATTTCACATTAATTGCTTAGAAAAGGACCTATACATTACCATTAGAGTAAAATTACTGAACCTAAACATAGGAGCCTGATAAAAATGCTCATTTTAGATGAAAATTTCAGACGGCACGTAGAGGCTGTTGCATCTGAAGTCTTATATATATATATATAATACAGCAATATAATGCATTAATCTATAAATACCAATATATACATTTTCTCTCTCTCTCTCTCTATATATATATATACAGTGTGTGTGTGTGTGTGTGTGTATACCATGGTATTAATATGGTGTATATAAACAAGGCAACATTACTTAATGACAAACTGAGTTTTTGCAAGTTAATGAATCTACTTTGAATGTCATACAGGAAAATGATTTTGCTTTAAAAAGTCTGTCAGCAAATAACTTCTTTGGACCCGTTTGGACTCAGAGCGTTTGTTTAGTGACTGACTTACGCGGATCAGACTCGGGTCGGCCGGGTCTGTAATGAGGGGTCGAGTAGAGCTCCCCAGACTTCGGGCCGTTCTCATGCGGGACAGACGTGAAGTCCAGCGAGGCTCCGTTTGATGTTACCATCAGTACCTGGGACAGAGTAAAGCCACAGTATTTACTGACAGGCTCATGTATTCATCTATGATGCTCATTAATGAAAGTCGCTCTGAGACACAGACCTCAGGTGTGCTGTAGCCATCATGTGTGGTGAGCAGCTGAAAATACAAAAGGAACGACTATTTATCTACAAATCACATCTTGAAATAAGTCATAGAAAAAGTGGCAAGTGCATGTTTGCTACACAAGCAATCATTTTTAATGCTTAAATGGAAGAAAATTGTAATATAAGTGATACTAAAAGAGTGATAGTGATACACAGAAATAAAAATTACAGGCCAAAATCAATGCGGCGAAAATCCAGGATGAACTTGGTGTGAAAACAGAAACTGATTCACAATAAAAAAATTTTTTATATATATATATATGTGTGTATATTTACATTTAGCCATTTAGCAGACGCTTTTATCCAAAGAAACATACAAATGATGACAATGGAAGCAATCAAATATATATGTATATATGTACTAATATATGTATTAATACTATCGAAATTTAAAATTTTAATTTCACTAAAAACTGATACCAAAATAAATACCAAAAATAAATTGTATTTACATATGAATTAATGAATCAAATGTATTTAATAATCAACAAGTTGTACAAACAGTTAAATTGCACATAAGGCAGTTTTTCAAACTTTTTATTATGCTTTTTATTATAGAATTATGCTTCTACTCCAATTAGTTGTTGAAATATAAACATCCAAACGGTGGCTGTAATACCTTGTTTCCATGACATATTTATTCAAAAAGACATTAAATAATAAAGAAAATATCATGAATATGTAACATATTCAGTGTTGGGTAAGTTATACTCTAAAAAAGTACTTAATTACTAGTTACTAATTACATCTTCAACAGTGTAATTTGATTACTGTACAAATTACTCTCTCCAAAAAGTATTGAATTACTTATTACTAATTACTTTCTAAATCTTATATCAATCTCGACAAGTTAATGATACGAGGATAGACATGAAACGCTTCTTTTAATTCTTTCAAATAAATAACAGATAACTATATAAATTATTCTGGTCACACTTTAGATTAGGGTCCAATTCTCAGTATTAACTAACTATTTACTATGACTTTTGCCTCAAAATACTAATAATTACTGCTTATTAATACTTAGTAGTTGTTCAGTTTAAGAATTGGGTATGATTAAGGATTTAGAATAATGTCTTGCAGAATAAGACACTAATATGTGCTTTTTAAGTAATAATAAACAGCCAATATCCCAGTAATAATCATGCTAATAACCAACTAGTTAATAGTTAAAATTGGACACTAAAGTGTTACCAATATTCTTATTAACTCACCAAAGTATTTAAAGTGAGAAGGGTAGATAAAAAGCATGCATTTTAAGGTTATACTTTAAATTATATACTTTACTTTAAAGTTCAATTACATAAGAAGTAACTGTAATTAAATTACAGAAAAAATCCCTTACTTTACTTTTTCAAATTACAGTAACTGATTACTTAGTAATTAGTTAGACCCAACACTGAATATAGCACATTTTTAATCAAAATGCCCCTCTCTAGAGTTATTTTTCTAGCTGACTAATGAGTTTATGGATGTTGAATGGCTTTCCTGAGGTACATGTGATGTTCTGTGACATGATGTTTATAAAATCTTTTATTACAACTGAAAACTGCTGTTTCGGCCGAATATTTTTGGTTCCTGAAATACTGGTGCATCACTAAAGAGTGAAATGGAGATATGGAAATGGTTGAGTGTCTGATGAAGAGAGTCGGACTCCTACATGTCTCTCATCTGTGCGATAATGAGCCATTCGCCACAGATGCCTCTTCTTCTCCGCTGTGTAAACAGCCATGTTGCTTTCAGGAGATTCTGGTTCCTCTCGTTCCTCAGTCTCTCCCTCGTTCTCTTTCACCTGCTGATGAACCACAATCACAAATACATCTCATTATCCTCAGCATCTTAGAGTTTAATACTGCATCATCTGGCTATTACACTCTTAATAATAAAGCTGCTTCATGATGACATAGAAGAACCTTTTCTGTCTGAATGGTTTCATAAAGAATCTTTAACATCTGAAGAACCTTTCTGTTTCACAAAAGCTTGTTTGTGGTGAAAGAAGGTTCTTCAGATTATAAAAAGGTAAGAAAGAGATGTTCTTTGACTGAATGGTTCTTTGTGGAACCAAAAATGCTTCTTCTATCTACGGCATCGCTGTGAAGAACCTTTTAAGCACCTTCATTTTTAAGAGTGCACATTGTAAAAAAAAAAAAGTTGAGCAAACTTAAAAATTTAAGGCAACCAGCTTCAGCAGATTTTTGAGTTCTCTCAACTTTTTGTTGTATACCCTAGTAAAAAAGTAATATATTTAAAATAAATGTATTTCATACTAAGTATAGTTCAAATCTATTAACATATTTACTGACAGATAACTCAAGACCTACTGATATAAAAAAATTTAATTAAACTTTATTTGGAGTATTACTTGTGCACAATGCACATTTCTTATTAATAAGCCTAAAATGTGTTTTAATGTCACTTTTGATGAGGATTGTATAATAACGCCCTTTAAATGCAAAATATTTAAAGTGTGCCTAAAGTGTACTTGCAATAGTTCCACTTTAGCACAATCAACTATACTAAGTATGTCTTTAATTGGACTTCAGCACTATTTCTGCACAATTAAAACTAGTTGTTCCAGTTTAGCAGACTTGAAGTATACCAGTTTAGTACACTAAAAGTACAATTGCAGGGCATTTTATTAAGTACATAAATATTAAAATGTAATTTGCAGTATACTTAGCATGGAATAAATATATTTCAAATACATTTAAGTATATTTATTTTTCACTAGGGTAAACTTATAAGAAGTTGAGAAAACTCAAAGTTTAACCTTTTCTTTTTTTTTTACAGTGTAGTTTCAGTTAAAACAAACAAAACAAATCTTAACCCTCATGCTGTGCTCTGGAGATGATTTATTTGATGATTATATGATATATATATCATCACATTGAGCTAACACTTAATCACAGAGGCTCACAGAGTATAACAACTTCACAGTAAAATGATATGTTCGGTGTTCAAATCTTATTGTACTGTAGTAATCAGATGAACAGGAAGACTGTCTAAACGAGACTGTAGTCTGACCATGTCTTCTGACTCCTGCAGCCAAAGGCGGATGAGCGTGGCCAGGGTGTAATACAGCACCAAGAGCATGATGGGATTGACAAAGTGGTGCCACTCCAGGTCAGGGTTGACTCTGAACATCCAGGTGTGAGAGCAGTCCGTCTGAACCACAGGAGAGATGCCGAACAGACTGAGGAGAAGATGAGAAAAATATCACTCATTCATAAAATAATACATTACCAAAAACTAGAGTTACAACATGTTATCTGATATTAATACCATGTGAGTCATGACTATCATATACACTGATGATCAAAAGTTTTTAATGTTTTTTAAAGAAGTCTCTTCTGCTCACCAAGGCTGTGTTTATTTGATCAAAAATACAGAAATATTGTGAAATGTTATTACAATTTAAAATAGCTGTTTTCTATATTAACATGCTTTAAAATATAATTTATTCCTGTGATGCAAAGCTGTATTTTTAGCATCATTACTCCAGTCTTCAGCGTCACATGATCCTTCAGATCAATAAAAAGAACAGCATTTATGTAAAATCTTTTGTAACAATATACACTACCGTGCAAAAAGTTCAGAGTCATTTTTATTCTTTCTTTTTTACTTTTATTTAGCAAGGATGTGTTAAACTAATTAAAAAAGTGATAGCAAAGACTTATACTGTTAGAAAACCTTTCTATTTTGAATAAATACTGTTCTTAACTTTTTATTGATCAAAGAATTCTGAAAAAATGCATAAAATACTAAGCAGCACAACTGTTTCCATCACTGATAATGTAACATGTTGCTGTCTCACAAGGCACACGACGACAACAGTCTTTTAATTATAATCAGAGTTGGGCAGTAACTAGTTACTGTAACTTAGTTACTGTAATAAGATTACTTTTTGCAGTAACTAGTAGTGTAACTAATTACTAATGAGATTTCAGTAATAATATTACAGTTACCATCCATAAAACAGCTTAGTTACTTTTGATCCTCGACCCGCTGATTTAAAATCCAACAATCAAATAATTCATAGATTTATTTTCATAATTTTCACGACTCACACATGCATGTGATGTCCTCAGTGCAGCAGGCGAGCTTGGAATATGGAAAAGCTTACATTCAGCAGATAGAAATATTGCATTATATTGATTTTGTCAAGAAAAATGATGATCTGAACACTGTTGTGTAAGTTGTGGCTTTACTTTACTCTGACATTACATCCCTCTGATCAACATGTGCTACATTATATTACTATATTTTTGGAAAAATAAACAGTTTCTTACAAACTTATGTGATTTCATAAAATACATAATTAAATATAATCGTATGGGTAACAGAGAAATTACAATTAGCTTCAAGCTACACATGACAATTAATGAGATTAATACAACACTTCTACTTGAATGTCACTATTAATCACTATTTAGTGTTTATAATAACTTCTGATTGCCATCCAATGTGAATTTTGGTCAAATGATGAGGCAGAAATATGTTATTAGTAACATTTATGTGGAAGATACACAGTTAAAACTTCTGTGTGGTGTGAAGAAACAATGTAACTAGTTACTGTTGCCAGAAATTAATAAGTAAAGTAACAATGTTACTTTTGAAAGGAGTAACTAGTAATGAGTAATATATTACATTCTTTGAGTAACTAGCCCAACACTGATTATAATCCACAGAGAACACGAGGAATCTAGGAGCAGGGTAGCACAACACGTTGACACAAATAATAACTGACCAGGACAGAACAGAAATGTGGAGAATTTATACAAAAACAAGAGAGAAGGTGTGTTCGACTCGAAGCAGCGCTGCACAGAACGATCAGTGTATGACACCAAAGTACCACGAGACGAATGCATAGGATCCGTCTGCTCTCTTATCGCTCTCGCGTACATCATTCAGTGCAGCGCTGCTTCAAATCGAACGCACCTAGAGACTAATGACATAATTGAATGAAGACAGGTGAACAAAATCACTAATCAGGACAACTCAGGAAAACTAGGTCAAAGAACAAAAAACAGGAGATCAGGAACAGGGAAAAACACAACTACAATCCATGACCGTTACAGATAATAAATCACAATGATTTCTGAAGGATCATGTGACACTCAAGACTGGAGAAATGGCTGATGAAAATTCAGTAATAAATTGTATTTTAAGTACATCAAAATGAAAAACAGTTATTTTAAATTGTAATAATACATGTGTCCCTGGAGCACAAAAGCAGTCATAAGTAACACAGGTATATTTGTAGCAATAGCCAACAATACATTGTATGGGTCAAAATTATCCTTTTTTCTTTTATGACAAAAATCATTAGGATATTAAGATCATGTTCCATGAAGATATTTTGTAAATTTCTTACCGTAAATATATTAAAACTTAATTTTTGATTAGTAATATGCATTGCTAAGAACTTAATTTGAACAACTTTAAAGGTGATTTTCTCAATATTTAGATTTTTTTGCACCCTCAGATTCCAGATTTACAAATAGTTGTATCTCAGACAAATATTGTCCTATCATAACAAACCATACATCAATGGAAAGATTATTTATTCAGCTTTCAGATGATGCATAAATCTCAGCTTCGAAAAATTGACCCTTATGACTGGTTTTGTGCTCCAGGGTCACATTTCACAATATTAGTGTTTTATTCTGTATTTTAGAGCAAATAAATGCAGCCTTGGTGACCAGAAGAGACTTCTTTCAAAAACAATAATGATGTTTCACCATCATGTTAAAACAAATACCATATTTTATTTTTATTTATATTAAAATAATAATAAAAAGTTATGAAAAATATAAAACTGGAATGATGTGGGATGGAAAAATAAGTTTATCACCAAATCAAAAAGACCAACAGAAACAACTGTAAGAGAAGAGTTGTTAATTCACTTCAGATTTCCTAAGGTTACGCTTCTGTTTATTTCCCTGTTTTTTCTTCAGTGGAACCAGAATTGGACGCCTAAGGAAAAAAACAACAGCCTATGCCTTTTTACCAGGGTATAAAAGTAAAAAAGGTATAAAATGGGATGAGTAAAGAGAAAACAGAAGTTCAGCAACACTTCCAACAGCTCTTCACTTAAAAAACAATCTGAAGCGTCATCAAACACATGGCTTTTGATGCAACCTGAATGCAATGTACTTCATATTTAGCTGATGAAATCAATAAAACGGTAACTTCTCGCAGCCAAAACCCTGAAAGCGTATTAGGTGACAAACTAATTTTTGGTTTTTATAGTTTCGGTGCTGTTAGTAAAATCACTGTGGTTTGCCAGATGTTCGTTTTTGCTGCTGCTTCATGGCATCGAGAAAATATGAAGTCAGGATATTTGGCTTTTCACATTCATCCAAACCCAAAGCGTGACGTCCAAGTCCTAATACCACGGCTGAAAATAACCAGTCGAAGTGCAGAAATGTTGCTGGATAGAGTTACTATTATAATGCGGCCAATTCATAATAAACACACTGTTAAGCAGAAAAAGGTGCCATGAGGACATCAGACCATAAAGACAAATCAGAAAGCTCTTTAATCTCAACCGCTAGACTTTACTGAAGTCTCCTGCTTCTCATTTTACGTCTGAGAAACAGATCTCACATGCATCTCCTCAAGAGATCTCAACTACATCTCAAAGGTCAGAGATTTCAATGTGGACTCAAATCTCACGTATTGAGACAAACATTCATTTTATAGCACTATACTCTTACTGTATGCCAATAATTGCCTCATTTACATTCCAAAGAAATATTATGAAATGTTGGTACACTGCTGTTCAAAGGTTTGTGGTCGGTACATTTTTTGTTTCTGAAAGAGTCTCTTCTGCTCACCAAGGCTGTATTTATTTGATCAAAAATACAGTAAAAACAGTACAAATTGTGAAATATTTTTGCAATTTCAAACAGCTGTTTTCTATGTGAATATCTGTTAAACTATAATTTATTTCTGTGATCAAAGCTGTATTTTCAGCATCATTACTCCAGTCTTCAGTGTCACATGATCTTCAGAAATCATTCTAATATGCTGATTTGCTGCTCAAGAAACATTTCTGATTATTATCAATGTTGTTGCTGCACAATATTTTTGTGGAAACTGTGATGCATTTTATTTTTCAGGATTCACAGATGAACAGAAAGTTCAACATATTTGAAATAGACATCTTTTGTAACACTATCAATGTCTTTACTGTCACTCTTGATGAATGTAATGCATTCTTGCTGAATAAAAACACAAATTTATTTCTTTTTAAAGGAAATATGACATGCATTGAGTATTTCCAAGCAGCGTCTGAGCAAAACTTCCTGCACTGGTGGCACCCAACAGACAAACCAACAGAGAAGCATTTGCTTTCAATCTCTGGGTTTGCTAAATTAGCTTTTTCTTCCACCCAAAATAGACTCTTCCCTGGTATTTCCACGTATTTAGAGCTCAGCTAGTGTGTAATCAAAAGCATGTCTTCACCACAAAGCTGCTTGTGATTGTCAGAGAAGCTCTTTGTGTTCGTCTCGAGGCTAGAATGCTTTTCTAATAGGGTGTTTCTCAGGTTTTGTTTGAGGAAGAAACCACTAAATCCTGTAAAAACCACTTCATTCCATGTGTTTGATATGCTTGTTTTTTGCTTTCTCTGCACGTTCAGCTCTTTTATTCTTCTCCCACACATTGTATTTGTGAAGGTAACGTGAGTTTGCGTTTGGCTTGGCCCTCGCTGGGTTTCAGACGTGTGTGTAGTATCGTGTCTTTTATAGAGGCTTTGAATGCGTCTGAGGTTTCAGGATGTGGATTCCACCCACAATTTTAAAACGGGCTTCTTTCAGAGGTCAGAACGATTGTTTATTTGTAGTGTTTGGTTCTGGTTTTGCTGTTTTGAAGTGTTTTTGAGCAGCTACTAATCTACTGTAATATAGAGAAAACCCAAACAAACAGAAAGACTTCAAGACTTCAAGCTGTTTTCTGCTGTTTGGATTGTGTTGTCAGTCATGCTTTTGGGGCGACATTCGTGTTATAATAATAATAATAATAATAATACACATTCATTTGTTTCTTTTTATTTCATAGTGTTAAAACCTATGGCTGTAAATTTGCACTTTTTGCTCAATTTTAACAATGTATTTTTAGAAGTTAATTTATTTCATTATATGTAGTAATCAATATAAAAAAAACAACAACGATAATAATAAACATTTATTTGTTTATTTTTATTTCACAGTGATTAAAAACTATGGATGTCAATATAATAAAACAACCATTATTTCCTTACATTATTATTGTAGTTGTTTTAAATTTTATTATTTATTTTATTTAAATTATTTATTTTTTAGTAATGCATTTATTTAATTACATGTAATAATAACAATAATAATAATAATAATTAATTATTATTATTATTTACATTTGTTTATTTTTATTTCATAGTGTTAAAAACTATAACTGTCAATAGAATAAACAATCATAATTAATCTTATTATTATTATTATTTTGCTGTTACATTTTATTAATTTATTTTAGTAAATTCTTTATTTCATTACATGCAATAATAATAATAATAATTATTATTATTATGATATTAATTATTACAATAATTATTACAACAATAATAATTATTATTATTATTGTAATTATTATTATTATTGTTTTGCTTTTAGATTTTAATAATTTATTTTTAGGGATTTATTACATTCTATGTAATAATGATAACACATTTGATTGGTTAATAGAGAGAACACAAACAAACAGTTGCAGCAGGAGCAGAAGACAGCTGTTTCATGGTGTTTGTATCAGTTATGAATTTGTGGCGACATTTGCAACATGTTTTAATGAGTTTTGAAGTGTTTTGAAGGCTCAGGAATATTATCATGTGACCTGTCAGAGTAACACACACGAGACACCTTCATCTAGAAGAACTGCATCTATGTTACTCAAAGGCTCTTCTGAGTCACCTTTGATAGTTTTTTCTCCTTCTCTCTCTGAAAGCAGCTGTGTAATGTAAGCGGGTCCTAATGAGAAGCACCTGGACTCTCAATGCCATCAAAACCAGTCTCAGTGGATTCACTTTTCATCTCTAAGCATCGAGCTTTAAGGATCTGCCTGTGGGAATCATGATTAATGAAACTGATGGTCATTACAGTCCATCACAGCACAAACACTCGTTCAGATGACGACAGCTCCATGAGTCATTACTGATGATTATGACAGTGAGGAAGTCTATTAGTAAATACAATCAGTCAAGAATATATTAGTTTATTGAAATTGATCTACCATACTATATTATACAAGATGGAAGTAATATTTGCTTCACTTACTATAAAAATGCTAAACGACGGTCACGAGACAATGTGTTTTTGAGATATTAGGCATGCAAATCAATGTGCATGTGTTTAAAATATTATTTGCAAATAGTTCAAAATGATTACTTACCAATTATACATATATATATATATATATATACAGTATGTATGTATAGCACATGAAATTTACTTAAGAAGAAAAATAGTGTAGGTTAACTTTTTAATGATGTCCATGAAACTATCTTAAAAAATAAATAAATAAGAAAATGGTTTTAGAAAAAAAAAATCTTAAAGATTTTTCAGAAGAAATTAATTCAAGAAAAAATATTTTAATATTTTATTATCATTGAGATACTATTAGAGTTTTCATTAATATTCTGAATTAATCTTGAATTTTGATATTTTAATTTTAGTTAATTTTTTTTGTAAATTTGTTGTTTTTGTCATTTTTATTAAATGTTTTTAATGTCTATATATTTTTCATTATTTTTTTATTACAATTTTTGTTTAGTTATTATAGTAATACATTAGTTTTAAGTTAAACAAAATGAAAACGATAAATGCGAATGCTTTGACAACTCGCTGAAATAAAGTACGTTTAACAGTTTCTTTTAAATATTTTATTTCAGTTTATTTTAATTTAAGTTTCTATGGTTTTAGTTATAGTAACTTTATAATAACGCTGGTTCAAATGGGCTAAATATCAGATTGTTTTTAACGAAAACTAATGATCACAAGTGTAATTGTTTTGCTGACACTCTCAGATGTTTTATTAAGTATTAAAGTCAGTCATAAGCACTGTAATTGTACTGAATTCTCCCAAAAGATATTCATTACATTATCGCCACAAAAGGAAAGTCATGCATGTTTGAAACAACATGAAAATGAGCAAATGAAATGCATGATCCTGTTAACACAAAATCAAATCAGACCATCAGATCTGAAAGGTTTGATCTGAAATCAGATCTGAAAACTTACAGCTTACATCCCACAAACCTGAAGACTTATACAAATAAAATATGATTCGTGTAGAGTGTACTCAGTCACGAGGTCTGGAGCGAAACGCTGGGCAGACGCCACAGAAAACACACAGGACTAAATCAAGATCTCTGAAAGCAAACTGAATATTGACTCTTTAAATCAAACCTCTCCAAATAGAGCCTGACAGTGTCGGCTTGTAGGTCGTTTTTGGTTTGAGATGCAAAGCGAAAGCTTAAATAGAGCACCGCTGCCAAACTCAGATGATTTACACGATGAGCTGAACAGACTGTAGAGGCTTTTAATGGACAATTTCTAGCCAGTGTTTCACATGCTATCAAACAGTTTCATCCTCTCTTGATACGCACAGATAACTCTTCATCCAGCCCTAAAATACTCAAAACATCAATTCATATCATCCTTCCTCTAGATCAGGGGTTTTGAAACTTTTTGATGCCAATGATCCCTAAATATGATGATCTCCTGCTAAATAAATAAATAATAAAGGCATGTATTTTATGTGTAAATATTTATATTTCTTTGTGTGCAGGTCCATTTATAGCATGTGAGAAAAACTTCAATGCATGACATTATAAAGACAATATGTTTGCAAAATTATTATTTAAAATATATATTCACAATAACAATTATAATATTTTTAAGAGTTTTTATTTAATCATATCTAATAATAATAATAATACATATACATTTATTTGTTTCTATTTATTTCATAGTGTTAAAAACTATGTCTGTCAATAGAATAAAACTAGATTAATCTCCTATTATTATTATTAATAATAAAAATAATAATAATAATGTTGTTGTTGTTGTTGTTGCTGTTATACTTTTACATTTTATTAATAATTTTTTTTAGGACAAGGTGTATTTTTTTCATCATAGGTAGTAATAATAATAATAATAATAATAACACATTTATTTATTTGTTTGTTTGCATTTTTTTTTTCCAAAAAGTTATGTAAAAAAAAAGTATTTAAAATGTTACTTTTTATTTAAAAACTATAACTTATAGAATAAAATAATTATGATTAAAATAATTATGATTAATATCATTATTTACTTTATAAATTGTAAACAAGTATACATATAGGATATGCTGTGTATAGTCTGCAGGATTTTATATGATCCCGCAGAACTCATAGTTTGAAAGCCCCAGCTCTAGAAGACAGTCTCTGTACATTTCAATTATCCATTTATGTTCAGCCTTTAATCATGAAGCAGCTTGACAAGATAAGCACACATGATCTCAGCTCATGCTGGCTCTTTTGAGTCGACACCGGACGCCAGTCGCTGTAATGCCACATAACACAACAGGACAGTTTGCTAAATCAGCGTGATTGAGTCCATCGTCCAGCAGACCCCCTGCGCTCACATGCAGGATTCCCGCTCGGCGGATCCTTCTAATTGAATTGTCCTTTTGTGTTTGATTTTCTAGCAGCAGAGTAATCTCATTGGTCACAGTAAGGGGATCCGGCGGCATCGGTTTAAGATTGAGGTCGGGATGTAAACCTTTTATGTGCAAAACGAGCAAAAGCATAAATCGAGGCATTCACCTGCCCGGCATGAAGCCATATATACTCCAGCGAATCTGAACAAGTTAAGCTTTGCTGCTCAGTCAAACGGCCTCGACGGGATGTTTTAAAAAAGGGTGGGGACGCGTCTACAGGGCTTGAAATGCACCAGCGTGCGGCTTCATATCCCATTAAATCCAGCTCTTTGACAGGTAACAGGCTGTCGTCTCACCTGGCGTAAGTGTTTCCGGGCGGAACGGCCTCCTGGAAGAACTGGAACTGATAGAGGTAGAGCATGATGAGGTGTCCTGCGCTGAAGATGGCCATCAGGACACACAGACAGCTGAAGAGAAGCGGATCGAACGTGCGGCAGAAGGACCACCAGGTGCACAGGCCCAGGAAGGTGAAGAAATACACAGTGGAGGTCAGAGAAGGCAACATCATACCTGGAACAAGGACACATTGAGAGAAGGCTGAGAAAACTCATTTCCAGAGCCAATACTAAAGGTGCAGTGGAATCTCGGCAAAACTTTGTGTGCAGAAAACGACCAATGTTAATTTTCAATAACCAAAGCAATGTATGAAGCAAGTCAAATTTGCAAATCTTTCTCGATTATGTGGATTCCTATTGAAATTACTATATTTTTTTTGCCTTTAAAGGAATAGTTTACCAAAAAATGAAAATTTGCAGAAAATTTCTTTATCGGAATGGTTTGTTGAGAAAATTTACTAGTTCATCAATGGATGCTCTGCAGTGAATGGGTGCCGTCAGAATGAGAGTCCAAACAGCTGATAAAAACATCACAATAATCCACACCACTCCAGTCCATCAGTTAACATCTGGAGAAGACAAAAGCTGAAACAAATCCAGCATTAAGATGTTTTTAACTAAAATACGAGTCCATAATCCATAATAACTCTTCCTCCAGTGAAACATCCAATCCAATCAAAATCCAGCCACATATTTGTTTAGAGCTGTTTTGTCTTGTAAACGCTGCTTGATCTGATGCAGATTTCTCTCCTGATTCAGACCAGAACACTTTTTCACTGGAGGAAGAGTTATTATGGATTATGGACTCATATTTTAGTTAAAAACATCTTAATGCTGGATTTGTTTCAGCTTTTGTCTTCTCCAGATGTTAACTGATGGACTGGAGTGGTGTGGATTATTGTGATGTTTTTATCAGACTCTCATTCTGACGGCACCCATTCACTGCAGAGCATCCATTGCTGAGACACTGATGCAGAGACACATTTCTACAAACCTGATGAAGAAACAAACTCATCCTGATCTCAGATGATCTGAGAATGAGTAAACTTTTGGCTGAACTATTCCTTTAACTTTGCATAATGTTTTATTTCTTTTAGTTTGATCTTTGGGATATAACAACACACTTGAGCTTGTATTCATCTTCTGCTTATTGATCCTATGTCGTGAGTGATGTCTGTCTCAACACTACCTACCTGTGAGGCCCAATAATATGGTTACGACTACTTTTCCTGCAGTGGTAATCAGATTTCCAATGATTTCTTTGAGTTTGGACGCCACGTCTGCTATTTGCCGCAGGATCTTCATTTTGGTACTTTCTTCGACGTCAGCCTCCTCAAGTTCTCCATCCTCTTCATCCTCTTCATCTCCTCCTCAGGAAGTTCACAGTCTTCATCACGCAGCTCGAAGTCTTCGAACAGCAGCTCATTCCCAAGCTCCAGTTTCTCACTTTTCTTGTCTTCTTCCTCATCCTCCTTTTCCTGTAAACATGATGATGGATGTTTACTATGAATCATAAAAGAGTTACAGGTGCAAGTGTCTTTTTTTCTTTATAACTTCCAATCCAATAGTTTTGGGTAGACAGTTACATCATGTTACCCACAGAAACACCACTTTTTTCTTTTGTTTTTACATTTGAGTCTGGTTGCATAATATACATAATCCAATAAATGCTGTTCTTTTAACCTTTCTATTCATCTGTGAATCCTAAAAAATAAAATGTATCAGTTTCCACAAAAATATTGTGCAGCACAACTGTTTTCAACATTGATAATAATCAGAAATGTTTCTTGAGCAGCAAATCAGCATATTATTATGATTTCTGAAGATCATGTGACACTGAAGACTGGAGTAATGATGCTGAAAATACAGCTTTGATCACAGAAATAAATTACAGTTTAACACATATACACATAGAAAACAGCTGTTTTAAATTGTAATAATATTTCACAATATTACTGTTTTACTGTATTTTTGATCAAATAAATGCAGCCTTGTTGAACCCAAACTGTTGATTGGTTGTATAAATTCACAGAACATTTGGCATTTATGCAGAAGTACACAACTCCATTACTTGAGTGAAAGTACAGATACTGCTGGTCAAATATTACTCCATTACAAGTGAAAGTTGTAAAGACAGATTTGTACTTAAGTAAAAGTACAGAAGAACTTGCTTTTAAAAGTACTTAAGTACCAAAAGTAAATTTCCTTTTTTATGTCAATGCACTGTTTTATTATAGTTGTAGGTAATACTTGCAATACCTCTGAAGCAACTTACAATACATTACACCTGCTGAATACACTGACTAGCTTGTAGTATCTTTGGAATAAAGAGCTTTTAGAATGTTAAAAAAAAAATTAAAAATCTTAAAAAATATATATATTATTTAACACCCCTACACAAAAGCAGGATGGTAGTGATCTCACACAGCTCTGACAGCGTGTGCACACGTCTATGTGTAGCCATTCATCCACATTTAAACGGAGTGGACAGTGAAATTGCTGTAAATACAGAGTGATACGGAAAAAAAAAATCAACCCTACTTTAAAACCCAGCAACACAACTGTAGCTGTATAACTTTACTACAGCAACACTGCTTTAACAAAAAAGCAAAACTTATTTGACATCAAAACAAAAATAAAAAAATGCTGTCTAATCGCTCTCACAGTACTTTGTTGTAACCCACAGAACGGTCTGTGCAGCGCTGCTTCAAGTCCAACACCTATTGTGTTTTATTAGGAGACGCACAACAGTTCTTCTGTGGCTTTATAGGTAATATTTTCACGTACACAGTTTAGCAAAATCAGACAATATTGTGTCTAAAATACCACAATATTAACTTCTTATTATTGAATTGTTGTAAATAAATACCACATTTGCAACTGTTCAAAAAATGCTGTGAAATCACTTCATGTCGCCCTACAAGAGCGATTACTGATCAGTGTTGGGCTCGTTACTCAAAGAATGTAATATATTACTCATTACTAGTTACTCCTTTCAAAAGTAACATTGTTACTTTACTTATTAATTTCTGGCAACAGTAACTAGTTACATTGTTTCTTCACACCACACAGAAGTTTTAACTGTGTATCTTCCACATAAATGTTACTAATAACATATTTCTGCCTCATCATTTGACCAAAATACACATCGGATCGCAGTTATTACAAACACTCAATAGTGATTAATAGTGACATTCAAGCAGAAGTGTTGTATTAATCTCATTAATTGTCATGTGCAACTTAAAGCTAATTGTAATTTCTCCGTTACTCATATACGATTAGATTTCATTATCAAATCACATAAGTTTGTAAGAAACTGTTTAATTTTACACAAAAATAAAATAATTATAGTAATATAATGTAGCACATGCTGATCAGAGGGATGTGAATGCCAGAGTAAAGTAAAGCCACAACTTACACAAATCATCTTGTTTCTTGACAAAATCAATATAATGCAATATTTCTATCTGCTGAATGTAAGCTTTTCCATATTCCAAGCTCGCCTGCTGCACTGGGGACATCACATGCATGTGCGAGTCATGAAAATTATGAAAATAAATCTATGAATTATTTGATTGTTGGATTTTAAATCAGCGGGTCGAGGATCAAAAGTAACTAAGCTGTTTTATGGATGGTAACTGTAATATTATTACTGAAATCTCATTAGTAATTAGTTACACTACTAGTTACTGCAAAAAGTAATATTATTACAGTAACTAAGTTACTAGTAACTAGTTACTGCCCAACTCTGTTACTGATAAACTGTCTGAAAAAAAAAGTCACATTTTGGAGAAGAAAAAAATCACCCACTGACTTTCAAAGCTGCTACATAGTAACGACTTTCTACTTCGAGGACCTTGATAGAAATGTAGAAATATAGTAAAAGTACAATATTTGTCTTTCAAATGTAGTGAAGTTAAAGTCATAAGTGTCCAGAAAAAAATGATAGTCAAGTAAAGTACAATACTCAAGTAAATGTACTTAGTTACTGTCCGCCTCTGCATTTATGAAATGCTTTGATTGGTCAGAAATGTCCAAATGCCACATTATTATAAGACATTGTTGTATCAGTTTGTGTTATGAATAGGGTTGGGTATCGTTTGAATTATATCGATTCCGATTGCGATTTTGTTTATCGATTCCTAGTTTTAAATCCAATGAGGTAAAAAATCCAATTAAAAATATATATTAAGTCAAACATTTAGATGTCATCAAAAATATTCAGTATTTTTACAAAGTGTTCTGTTGCAGCTGAATAACACGAGCAAAAAGCAGCAGCCTACAGAACACATTGTAAACATTACATTGTTAAAGACAAGTAAATAGTCAGTAATAAAACAGGAACAAATGGTAACACTTTAGAATAGAGAACACTTATTCACTATTAACTATGACTTTCCCCTCAATAAATTCCTAATATGCTGCTTATTAATAGTTAGTAAGGTAGTTGTTAAGTTTAGGTATTGGGTAGGATTAGGGATGTAGAATAAGGCAGTAATATGTGCTTAATTACTACTAATAAATGGCTAATATTCTAGTAATATGCATGCTAATAAGCAACTAGTTAAGAGACCCTAAAATAAAGTGTTACCGAACAAACAAATCAAATGAAATGAATGTGTTGTAAGATGAATTAGTTCTCTCTGAGAAAGGCTTCAGGAGATAAAGAGAGCCTCCGGTTCTCCCCGGCACAGATTTAATACAACTCAAACCCATAACTCAATTCTCACTGTCAGAATAGACTTCAGTTTCAAAGACAACATACGTCAGGATCAGATAAACATTTTCTGGGTCGGTGAGTGATACTCAAAACCAGAAATTCAATGGAGTATTATTTTGGAATATTAAATGTGACCAAATTCATTGGAGAAGATGAGGATTCGTGGAAGATTGGCAGACAAAATTATGCCACATGAAAAATCTGCTCGCTGAAAAAATAAAGTTCTTCAAGATTGAATTCAAAAATTCACATTATATAATATTTTTTCTTGGTTATGTAAATGTTAGAGAAAACATTAACATTCCATCGTATCATTTTGCAAACATTATGGGAAAGCTACTTTTGAATATTCTCTGAACCGTCTGAAACTAGTAAGTATTAATGTTTAATATAAGTCAAATCAGCTGAAATATTAAAAAAAAACATTTCACGAATGATGCATAAGTAATGTTTTTGCGCTAACGTTTTGAGAACATTATTAAAGACCAGATAACTGAACAAATGTTCTATTAATATTACTGGAAGAACGTTTGCTCATAACTTTGAGAACGTTTCAGAGACCTGGGTCTTTGCTAGTCTCTCTAACGCTAATGCTAGGAGACTCTGCTGTTAAATATACCCAGATTGAAATAATACAAGCCCTGCTGAGATAAATCAGCTGTTTATTTGAACGAGCCTCGCTTCGCTGTGAAAACAAAAAACTGACAGCGTTTCCCTGAACTATATTTACCACATTACCACAGTGAATGAGTACTCTGTGCACCTCCATTAAAGAGCAAAACACACATAAACAGCCTTCTGGTAGAACTTCAGAAAAACCATGTGACTTTAATACCTCTAGCTGATCATCCTAACTGACAGAACAAGTGTCTCTTGATGAGAAGATGAGGCTTTGTGTTTGTAAAGCATGGACTCGTGTTTTGGCAGGAAGCATGGTTTATTTTTAACGGTTAAATTAAAAACATCTTGAAGGATTTGTTTCTTACAAACAAGCAGTTTTTGTCTTCTCCAGATGTTAACTGATGGACTGGAGTGGTGTGGATTATTTTGATGTTTTTATCAGCTCTCATTCTGACGGCACCCATTCACTGCAGAGCATCTATTTTTGGTGAAGTATTCCTTTAAGATTTACTCATATTTGTGTCATATATATTGGAAGGTAAACTAAAATGGTTGGTAAAAGACACAAACCATCCCTGGACAACTTGATAGAATTTGCATTTCATTCAGAGGCGTGTATTTCAGAAATTCTTCAGGAAATTAAAGTGATGAATTAAGGAATGTGTAATTAATGGAGATTCCCGATGTGAAAGCTGATCGTTTGTGCTGTCCATGGTGCTGAAATCAATAACGGAAATCAGTTTGATAGGTTTTGAATTATATCTAAAGAATGAATTATTTAAGTAGTAATTAAAATAGATAAGCCAGGCCAATTTAATAGAACATTATTTTGCCATTTTGAGATTATTCACATCAGAGATTATTGGCACTACCTGTGGTAGTTTCAAAATCACCATCAATCTAGCAACAAATTCAAATGATTTCAAATTTCATATTTTACATTTAGTTTTCTCCATAACTGGCTGCAAACCGTGACAGCACAGTATGTTGATTTATGTTGTTGTTGTTTCTGTAGCACTGTACTGGAAGCCCCGCCCACTTCAAAACCTCATTGGTCAAATGTACGTTCATGACTGTATAACCTCTTTAGATTGGCTCTGAGAGTTATCCTCTGCAATGTGGACAAACAGCTGATTTCTTTATGAACCGACAGCCTGTTCACTAATCTTCAAAATGTTTACCATTCATCGTAGAGAGATATATTTGGAGTTCATTATGTGGAGAATTTGTGGTATTCAGTTTATCGCAGTCAGGGTTATTATCGTTAACTGAAACTAATTTAGTTTAACTTGATGTAATAAAATAACTAAAACTCAATTAGAAATTAATAAAAACTACTAAAAATCACACACACACACACACACACACACACACACACTAACACAAACAACTAAAACTTTAATTAAAAACTATAATAGTATCTGCAATATTGTAAATTATGCTGTATTTGCCCAAATAAATTCAATTTGTCTTATATTTTTGTCTATGGGTGTTCTTGCTTATTAATAAATGTTCATCTTTTGATTATTGCTGTTGCCTCTAGTAATTCAGTGTGTGATTTTTTAATTTCCAGCCTATTTTAAGCCAGCAATAGTAATTTTTAAACAATAGTTGACTTGAATAAAACAACCCAGCATGTTTGGTAAAAACATTTAACCCAACCAGCTGGGTCAAAATAACCCAGCATGTGTTCTGTCCAATATTTACCCAGCGCTGGGTTGCCAAATAACCCAAGTTGGGTTGTTTTGAACCCAGCATTTTTGTACATTGTATATACTGTATATGGCTGGTGAGTTAAAGTTCATTTCAGAGACTCACTGTGATTAAATATATTACATAAAAAGGCTTGCATACTATGAAACAAATTTATGTACTTTCATTAAAGTTCACGTCTATCAGCATAATATCAGCTATTGTCCATCATGAGTCAAACACTATCAGTAATTCTCCTTATTTATTGTTCATAAATCTATATTTGGTGTTACATGGTCAGCTGTTACTGTCTTATTTACATGCTGGCCTGTTTTTCTTGGTAGAGCTACTGCTAGTTGTTTTTTCTTGGTTTCTGTAGTAAGAATAATAATATTAAAACAACTTGACTTCATTCGCACACCTTTAAGCACTTACAGTGTGGTCATAATTATCTGCCTGTCATGATTCATAAAGGTCTGAGCATGTGGGAAAGCATTCCAACATTTTACCACCCTCAAACTACCAGCAACCGACCGTCCCATCGACCAATAACGCCTGTTTAAACAACATTACACCACCTATATGGCATGCCACCAAATCAGAAAACAATTAAACTCCTGAGAAAATATGGATCAGAGAGAGAGAGAGTGAAATATAAAGAAAAAGAATCAGTGAGAGGAGAAAAAGGCAAGGTTGGGGGGTTGGTAACTTTAGCACCGCCACCGAAAAAACAACACCAGCAAATGTATTCCAGATGTGAACCTCCTGAACACACACTCACACACACACACACACACACACACACACACACACAAGTGTTGGAATGCGAATGCATTGTTAATGGCATTAAGAAAGTGAGTGATTAGGAAACATGTGGGCGCTGAATGTCCAGTGACAATGCAAATATTCAACCAATGATTAATGCTTCATGCATCTGGTTTACACAATGCCAAACTCAGTAGCTTGATTATACAGACCCAAGCCGTTAAACATTATATTCATTACATATTATACTAACATTTGACAGACCTCAGTTTCATTTCTGAACTTTCAGCATGTAAAGTGTGTTATAATAATCTGCAAACATTTAAAGGCTGTGCTGAAATTTGCTGAAAATGTGCTCACCATCTAAGATCAGGATGAGTTTGTTTCTTCATCAGGTTTGTAGAAATGCTCAGCAATGGATGCTCTGCAGTGAATGGGTGCCGTCAGAATGAGAGTCTGATAAAAACATCACAATAATCCACACCACTCCAGTCCATCAGTTAACATCTAGAGAAGACACAAACTGAAACAAATCCAGCATTAAGATGTTTTTAATGTCTAAAATATGAGTCCATAATCCATAATAACGCTTCCTCCAGTGAAAAAGTGCATCTCCTGTTGTCTCTCACATCAAAATCCAGCCACATATTTGTTTAGAGCTGTTTTGGACTGTTTTGTCTTGTATACGCTGCTTGATCTGATGCAGATTTCTCTCCTGATTCAGACCAGAACACTTTTTCACTGGAGGAAGAGTTATTATGGATTATGGACTCGGATTTTATTTAAAAACATCTTAATGAAGGATTTGTTTCAGCTTTTGTCTTCTCCAGATGTTAACTGATGGACTGGAGTGGTGTGGATTACTTGTGGATCATTGTGATGTTTTTATCAGCTGTTTGGACTCTCATTCTGACGGCACCCATTCACTGCAGAGCATCCATTGCTGAGACACTGATATACATTTTCAGCAAACTTTCATTTTTGGCTGTACTATTCCTTTAATTGCACTATATAAGTCACTGAAAATTTACATTTCAGATGATAAAAACTAGACGTATATTTTGGAAAACACAGTAAGTATCTGGAACTTATTTTGACTGTCAGGTGAAGAAAAGTAGCCTAGAAATAGCACACCTCTAGTAAACCAGCTCTACTCAAACACTACTAATTAGAAGACACATCGTTCGCTACGTGACAGAGTCTATGCGGTCTCTGTGCCGCTGCCCAAACATCAGACCTCACATCAAACAGGACATTTACCTGAATAAACACTGGACTGATTGCAAAGGAAGCTGAGAGGAGCCACTGAAAATAAACCGTTTTCTACAAGTGTTGCATGAAGAGGCAAAGATGCCAGTTTGAGGCAAAAAGAGATTAACCAGAAGAATACAGATGTCACACATGAGCCAGTGCTGGTGTGATGTTCAGCCCAAATACCACCTGATCCTTCCTTAAAATCCATTAGAACTGAAGAGAGAAATGGGTTGTTGTTTTGGTCATTTGTTTTGTGTGGCGATTTGTACTTCTGTATTACATTTAGTTTTGTAAGCAATCCAGAGTAACGCTATTCCTATTGTTTTAAATGTTCATAGGCTCCTATTGTGCTTTCTTATTTTTCTTCAGTTTCCTCCATTGAAGTCTGTGATATAAAGATTTGATTGGGGAGAATATGAAAAGTCTCAACAGTATTTGTCATTTTAGGTAAAACTATTAAATAACAAATGTGTCCCTGCAGCACAGAAGCAGTCATAAGTAGCACAGGTATATTTGTAGCAATAGACAACAATACATTGTATGGGTCAAAATTATACATTTTTCTTTTATGCCAAAAATCATTAGGACATTAAGATCATGTTCCATGAAGATATTTAGATTTTTTTTTTACCGTAAATATATAAAAACGTAATTTTTGATTAGTAATATGCATTGCTAAGAACTTCATTTGAACAACTTTAAAGCTGATTTTCTCAATATTTAGATTTTTTTGCACCCTCAGATTCCAGATTTTCATATAGTTGTATATCGGCCAAATATTGTCCTATCATAACAAACCATACATCAATGAAAGATTATTTATTCAGCTTTCAGATTATGTATAACTCTCAATTTGTAGAAATTGACACTTAAGACTGGTTTTGTGGTCCACAAATGTCTTGTCTAATGAATCACTCACACACTAAACATGATGTGACAAGCACCAATGTACAGTATAAAATACAGTACTGTTTCAATCTACTCTTTTACAGTAGCTTCCCAAATCCGCTGGATTCGGATCATTTCTGCTTGCACTTGTATTTCATTATTAGCTTTTCTAAAGCATTTTTAGCTAGTGTTTAGCTACATTATGCATGTTTTTCTTATAGTCTATATAGGCACAAAATTACATAATTACATCTTTGAAAAAACATCTCCATCCGCTCAACGTATGTTTTCATAGGAACTGCAGGATCTTATATGGCAGAAGATCAAATTCAAAGCAAGCACTTAGTGGAAATCAATACACTAAAAATATTTTATTCTTTCTAGATCAATTAACTGGTCACACACATTATATTTAAACGATTCTGTATATTTGTAGATGCAGTAAGTGAGAAAGCGATCTCTTAAGTGAATTAGGACACACGAATCTCCACTAGTTTATTTGTGCAGAGAGTAGGCTTGACTTATTGACACGAAGGGTCCTCGCTGACTTTAATACACATTTATGTATAGTTTCAGGCTGTCATATTAATCCGAGAATGTCATTTAATTAAAGTGAATATTTCATCAGTGTCATTATCATTGGATTCGTTCATCTGATTACACTGTGGTCTTTATCATAGCATCAGGTTTGATTTCCTAATAATCAAGCGCAAGGGAAACAATGACAGCCTGTGGAGAAACTGCACTTGTTATTCATCCAGATAGTTATGTGTTTTCAGTATTTTCCTCCACAAAGCTGCGCTTCATAATTTATAGCCTTCAGCTGGAAGTGAAAGTCTCCTGCAGTGAGGGAAGAAGTGCGAGAATGACAAGCAATGAGTGATACGAGTGTGAGACGACAGACAACTCTATATACAGTAGGTGAAATTTACATGTCAGGTAGTGCTGGGTGATAAATCAATATTTATTACTGGAAAAAAAACTACAATATATCGGTAATAAGCTTTTGAGTTTCGATATTTATCCTACACAATAGCTGCGTGTCACTAAAAACTCTGTAAGCAAGTCGCTGACTATTTTTAATGCTATTATTATTATTAATATTATTATTTCAAGGAATATCACATGACTGAAATATTTCTTCATCCATGTTTTAATTTATGTAGTATACAAGTTTTGTTGTGCAGCACCTTATTTGACAAAAAACAAAAATGCATTTTTTTTAATTAAATTTTCTTTTGTATACACTTTAAGCAATTTAATAATTTGTCAAAGTGCACTAAATCATACAATACTTATTCCAGACAAAATAAAACTGAAAACAGACTTAGGGCGTGTTCACACTTGGCGTCTTTTTTGACTAGAAAAAGTTGACAAGAGCACTTTAATAGTAAAATAAAAAGCTGGCAGGGTTTTGGTTACAAATAGCAGCCGAGGGCGTCTTTTGTTGCTATAACAACAGCTGCAACGATAGCCTAGTGCTGTGTGCTGCAGAAATGTTGGCTTTTGAAGTTAACAGGGGTTCAACCATAGATATACTAGATGCCTCATTAGCGACTGTTTCTATGGGCCGCTATACATAAGCCGTCCGCCATATTGCATCGGTGAACTTGACGTCATTCACCATAGTAATCACTGAATATTCAAAAGATGCCACAATCATGCACAGAACGGCTCAATGGCTCTCTGTGAACTTACAGTATGGTGAATGACGTCAAAAATACCGTTCCAAGATGGCGGCCGCATCTACGTGCCTGGAGCGGTCGAATAGGGCGTCTATATATATCTATGGGTTCAACGATGTTTGTGGGAGCGCAATATTACACGGGGAAGGAAACTGTATGGTGCTTACAACAATTTAGTCCAGAAGCTCCGGTTGGATGATGCACTGGTTTCATACAACTCCTTGTGCTCCGAAACTAGTATGATCTGTATACTGGATATCTTCTCCTTTATTCTCGTTGTTTCTGTTGTTATGGAAACGACTCGCCGCTCGCTTGTCATTGGTCAGCTGTCAAAAAGTTGCTTGACGTAGGGCGTTTTTTTCAGAAAAGTTGAACTTTTTTCAACTTGAAAAGACGCTCTGAGCTGCAGAAAAAGACGCCGGCGCTGGCGTTTTAAAAAGCGCTCAGGAGTTGTTTGAAAACACGGTTTACTCCGTAGGATTATAATGTAAAACAGACGCTGGCAGCCTTTCAAAAAGGCGCCAAGTGTGAACATAGCCTAAAAGGGTCATATGACTGGATTTCATGTTTTCCTCTGTCTTTGGAGTGTTACAAGCTGTTCGTGCATACACTACAAGATCTGTAAAGTCACTAAGACTAAAGTCTCAAACCCAAAGAGATATTCTTTATAAAGTTAAGACTTGTCCACGTCTTCCTAAAACAGCTCAACACGCCCCACATGTCTACATCACTGTGTGGGGAGATCTGCATAACACCGCCCAAATGTTTACGCAAAGAAAGAAGGTGTAACTTTTATTCTCGCTGTAGTATTGTTGTCGTGGAGACGCTGTGTGTTTCCAAATATGGTAAGGTGCCTATCATTTCCGTCACAGGCTTGAGGTATTCGGCCAATCACAACGCACTGGATATCTGACCAATCAGAGCACACCTCGCTTCTCAGGACGATGAGCTTTGTAAAAATCGACGTGTTTCAGAAAGGTGGAGCATAGAGGAGCAACAATAATGTACAGTATGTGGAAAATAATGTGTTTTCTGAACCTTAAACCACATAAACACATGACATTACACCAAATACACAAATTAATGTTCTTCTTAGCAACGTCATATGACCCCTTTAAAATTAAAATAAAATAAAACATTTAATTGGGCCTAAATCAAACGATTAACAAACAACTAATTGCTATATTTTCTTTTGATCACATTTTTTCAATTTATGACAACAGAATCTGGAAAAATAAAAGAGAAAACACAGAATTTGGAAAAGATAAAAAGTATTCAACTGGGCCTAAATTAAAAGACAGCTTAGTCTGTGGAGTTTAAACAATTTAAACATTCATTCCTGTGGTCTATAGCAAACACATGGAATGCATATGCAATATTTTTTTTATTTTAAGCATTATATAACCAAGATATTCTTCCATCCATGTTTTAATTCATACAGTACACTTGTTCTGTTGTGCAGTACCTTATTTGACAAAATATGCATTAATTAATTAATTGCACATTAATTGTTATATTTTCTTTTGATTACATTTTAAAAGATTATGGTATATTTTATGAATTCTTTTCAACAGCATTTTTAATGATGAATTTGCACTAAATTAATTTAGTTTGGGGCATCTTTATTCATTCTTGAGGTCTAAACAAACACATGGGAAAGCATTTCGTTCTGTATTAATGATATGAAATGAATATTGTGAGAAATACTGATATTTTTGACCACATGGCTCAGTCTTGGCATCAAAGCTAAAACACTGAAGACTATCGAGTGGGCTTCAGGAGTCTGTGTTGTGTTTTCTCACCTGATTGTCCAGCTCAAAGTCACTGTTGTGTTGAGACACGTCCTTCAGCGGAGGCTTCTCCAGACTGCAGCACAGGAGCCACGTGACCAGACCCACCACAAACATGCCGATGTCCGGGATGAACACTCGGATGCCGTTCCCGGCGTCTGCACCTCGGACGCTGCAGCGAGACAAACACACAGTCATTAACGTCCGGTACACTATCACTCCTTACACCCAGACAGTCCTGCAGTGAAACCCTTGCCTCACACCGCTGCTCGAGCCAGAAGCTGACATGTCGGACCGCTCAAAAAACAGAGGAGTGTTTTGATAGCACCACAGAGCCTCAGTGTTTACACGCTTTGGGAAGTCATGGTTTACTTACAGTTGTCTCTGCATATTAAACTGGGATAGGAGAAAACATTTTAACATGAAAAAAATATGCAAGATAAATATACGCTGCCAGGCAAGAGTTTTTAAACAGTAAGATTTTTAATGTTTTTTTTAAAGAATTCTCTTCTGCATTAATTTGATCCAAAATACAGCTAAAGCAGTAATATTGTGAAATATTTTTATTATTTAAAACAACTTTCTATTTGAATATGTGTTAAACTGTAATTTATTTCTGTGATCAAAGCTGTATTTTCAGCATCATTACTCCAGTCTTCAGTGTCACATGATCTTCAGAAATCATAATAATATGCTGATTTGCTGCTCAAGAAATAAAGAAATTATAGAAATTATTATTTTTATTTAGCAAGGATGCATAAAATTGATAGAAAGTGATGATAAAAGCATTTATAATATTACAAAAGATTTCAATTTCAGATAAACGCTGTTCTTCTGAACTTTCTATTCAAAGAAACCTGAAAAAATTATACTCAGCTGTTTTAACATAATAATAATAATATATATATATATATTTTTTTTTTTTTTTTTGAGTAGCAAATCAGCATATTAGAATGATTTCTGAAGGATCATGTGACTGCAGTAATGATGCTAAAAATTCAGCTTTGAAATCACAGGAATAAATTACAATTTAAAATATATTCAAAAAGAAAACAGTTATTTTAAATATTTCAAAAATATTAAAAATATTTCAAAATGTTACTGTTTTTGCAAGTAATTTTACTGTTACTTTGGATCACACAAATGCAGGCTTGGTGAGCAGAAGAGATTTCTTTAAAAAAAAATTAGAAACTTATTAAAGGTAGCATATGCATAAATGATATACAGTGAAAGTCAACTAGAACTGTGTGAGTCAAACTAACATTTAAGATGAAATGAGTTTTTACGAGTGCTCTTAGTGCAACAATGAGCTGCAGTGCCTCTTAAAAACACAAAAACACTCTGTTCTATAATAAAAGCCTGTGACTCCCAGGATCCTCGCTCACAGCGCTGGCCCGTCTGGATCTCATTTCCACGCTCGGCCCGAGTCGAGAGATCTTTCATGAAACCAACCCATTCAAGCCTTCAGAGAGCGGCCCGTCTCCCTGCGGAAAACTCAAACGCCACTTGTTTCAAACTCACACGTCCGTAACGACACTTTTCAGCTGTAAAGATGCTCGTTTTCAGATCTTTAAGAGTTTATGACGCAGACGTTTGAGTAATTTTGGGATCCCAGTGCTTTTTATAAGCTGTTAGAGAGCGATGGCTTCAAAAAAACACGTTCAAAAACTGTGAACACAACCATTAACATATTTTGCAGATATCTTGTAAAATACATGCACAGAGATTGGGAAAATATGGCAAATTATGAAAACACAACTTGCTGAAATATACAGTATAAGTGCTACTCGATTATTGAATAACAACAACAAATGTATGTGTATTTTAACATTATATTACAGTCAGTGTACTTCTGGTTAGATGCAATTCAATCATTTAACTATAATAGGTTGACTTAATTCACAATAAAAAAGTTTCCCAAACAGGTAACACTAATCATGATAATTCAGGTCATATTTTTGTGTCATTAAATATAGAACAGTCTGGATAGTTTTCATTGTGGGTTTACAACAAAAAAGACCTAGCCTGCACTGATTTCAAAGCAAAATCCTGACTACCCTTATGAAAATTAAAATTAGCAAAACCATGGTAACCACAAATTAAAATGGTTTTGCTACACTAACTATAATTTAGCCTATATATATATATATATGTAAACTGTGGTTATAGGCTACAAATGGCAATCAATCTGCCAAAAAAACAAACAAAAAAACATGGTTACTACACTTTTACTATAAAAAACATAGTTAATTTTCATAAGGGTGTATTTTATTGTAACGCAGCACTGTTAATTCTTGTTAATTCTTTGGATTTTAGTCAATGTACATCAAAAATCATATTTTACCTGCATTGTGAATGACAGTTTGCAGTCTGTATCGAATGTGATAGGATAAAACACCGTAACTCAAAATAATATTCAGAAGACGCCACTTTTATATCGAGCTGTGCACATAAACAAACACCCTACGCGAGTGTAATGATTCACGAACAAATGACTCTTATGAGCCGATTCTTTTAAGTGAATCACAAACTCCACAAGCAAATGACTCGTGTATCGCTCTTTAATGAATCGTTTGAATCAGTCTGATACATTCAACAAAGCGGTTATTGAATCGAACTCAAAACATTTTTATAATGTCAGTGATTTCAGTCGTCAATTTAAGTAAGTTTGGTGTATGTAGGATTTATAAAAATAATATCACTGACTGATTCTTCAACAACATGTAGGCCTAGTTATGTGCCCAATATCCAGTCAAACAGCAAAATCCAGTAACTTACCTTTTATACACAATATTTTCAGGTACCTTGTCTAATTTCATCCTGCCAACGACAACTATTTAAACTATTTATTATAATGATGTATTATGAATTACTGTCGCGACTCCAAGCAACAGAAGTGGTGTTTGTTTCCTGAATGAATCAGTATTTTGAACAAATCATTTGAATGAATGATTCAATGACTCACTCATAAAACTGTCACTTGCTGCCACCTGCTGGACTTTCAGTGTAACCTACAGAAAGATTCACTGGAAAATCCCCATCAATCAATCAATAATAATAATTCATATTTATTTATTATTTATTAAATATTTATTAAAAATGTCAGCTGGAAAAGCTACTTTTGCCTTGTTGTCGATTGCCTAACACTGTAAATAAATGTTTGGGCAGACTCGGGGCAAAATCCCTGCGTGCAAAGCTTCCCTGACGAGCCTCGATGCAATGGCTTTGAAGTGTGTGATATTTGCTTCATAAACCGTAATAAGTGGCAGACGTTATGGTTAACACGCTGCGATTGGCTCACGGCGCAGATGCACTTTGTAATGACGTCTGCTGTATCTAAACAGTTTACAGTATTGCTCAGAGAGACCTTTCATCTCGGCGAGCTCATAAAGAGAAAACCGTGAGCAGACGCAGCTGAAGACAAAGGAGGAGGGCCACAGATGGCACTGATTTGGGTAAAAGCAATGAATTATGGGAAGCACCGAAGTGCACAAAGCAAATCTTTTACTTTCACTGCTGGACACTGAACGAGCAATTAAGCGATTGATTTAGATTCAAGAACAAACCGAGATGGTGATATGCATGGATTGGTGGTGAGGTTTTTGTTTTAATGAGAGGAGGAATGTGGGCTGACGCTGGCTGGCGTTTCACCAGGTGTCTCAGCAGGAGTCGGCGGATCCCACAGACCCAACCGGAGCCAAGTGTTAGACGTTACCTTCGCCTTCCCCGGGTGAGCGGCACGACTCCAATGCTTAAATACCAGTGAAATGGAGCAGAGATCAGCTGCTTCCAGAGCAGCCAGCGAGAAACTGTCCAAACAAACTCAAGCAAAGGAGCTTTTAGAAAACAAACCCAACAGAGCCTGATTCCATCCAGGCACGACATCTTCCTGATGCATTAGATACGGCACAAACACTGCTATAAGATTCAGCTGCAGCAAGTCATGGATTTCAAGGGACAGGGCTGCAAACTTTAGAAACAAAACTCTTTTGTTCACTGGATTATGAAAAAAATAAACTGCGTCATTATCCAGAGCATTTTCTGTAAGCTTCAACGGTGCTGAGCCAGGAAATTATGGAAAAAAAGACAAGACCGATGTTAAAATGCCTTTGTTTGTGAACATTATCAATGCATAAGCAATTCCAGAGGCAAAACGTAATGCAACGCCATTCAAATGCATTCTAGAGTATTCTGTGATTTTAACGTTGTTGCAGGAGTTTGCGGAGGAAGTTTTTGTGTTTCAGCATGACAGTGACTCTTTAAACAAAGCAAAGTCCATACATGTTTAACTGAGTCTGGTGTGAAAGAACCCAGACCTGAACCCCAATAAACACCGGAACACTTTACACATCTAATGTAAATTTAAACCAATTATAACTTATTTAATAAGCAAAACAGTATAAAATATCAAACAAAAACTTTTTTTTGATTTTTTTTACTTAAATATCTTGGATGTGAAATATCTTGAATTTATTCTTGAATATATATATATTAAAACTGTAACTTGAATGCAATGTAAGTCGCTTTGGATAAAAGCGTCTGCTAAATGCATAAATGTATATACAGTATATATATATATATATATATTTTTTTTTTTTTTTTTTTTTTTAAAGTATTAGTTCACTTCCTAAATTTTAAATATTCTGAAAATGTACTCACCCCCATGTCATCCAAGATGTGTGTGTCTTTATTTCTTCGGTCGCAAAGGTTTTTGAGGATAACATTTCAGGGTTTTTCTCCATATAGTGGACTTCTATGGGATCAACGGGTTGAAGGTTCAAACTGCAGTTTCAGTGCAGCTTCAAAGAGCTCTACACGATCCCAGCCGAGGAATAAGGGTCTTATATCAAGCCAAACGATCTGTCATTTTCAAAAAAATAAATAAAATTATATACTTTTTAACCACAAATGCTCGTCTTTGCGCATTATGCAATCACGTTGGAAATGTCGCGCGCTGTTAGCTCTTCGTCTGTGTACTCTGGTTCAAAAAGGTGGTGTAGTGAGAAAAACTCCATCTCGTTTCTCCTCCAACTTCAAAATCATCCCTCATCTTTGTTTTACCTTTTTCTGTAAAGGGTGTTTTTGATTTTCTTTGCACGTTCACTTTGTAAACACTGGGTCGGTGCTTCCGCCTACGTCACATGTGTGTGACTGAATAATGCATGAGGTCGAGCTAGTGCAAAATGAGCATTTGTGGTTAAAAAGTATATAAATGTTATTATTATTATTTTTTAGAAAATGACAGATTGTTTTGTTAGATAAGACCGTTATTCCTCAGCTGGGATCATGTAGAGCTCTTTGAAACTGCAGTTTAACCTTCATCCAGTTGATCCCATTGAAAGGGAAAGGGGAAAGGGAAGGGAAGTGGTGTGTGGCCAAGTATGGTGACCCATACTCGGAATTTGTGCTCTGCATTTAACCCATCCAAGTGTACACACACAGTAGTGAACACACACCTGGAGCAGTGGGCAGCCAATGCTGCGGCGCCCGGGGAGCAGTTGGGGGTTCGGTGCCTTGCTCAAGAGTCTCACCTCAGTCGTGGTATTGAGGGTGAAGAGAGCGCTGGTTATTCACTCCCCCCACCGACAATCCCTGCCGGACCTGAGACTCGAACCCACGACCTTCAGGTTACAAGTCCAACTCTCTATCCATTAGGCCCTGAAGTCCACTATATGGAGAAAAATCCTGGAATGTTTTCCTCAAAAACATTGATTTCTTTGCGACTGAAAAAAGAAAGACATGAACATGTTGGATGACATGGGGTGAGTAAATTATCATTCTGGAAGTGAGCATAATTCAAACTCTATACTATGGTCATAATTTAGGGTACAGTTCACAAATGAAGTGTAAAAAGAATAACTATTGGTTTTAGTTTATATATTTTATGCAGTGTTCATCTTTTCTGCTAGTTGCCAATATTAATCATTAAACACCAAATGAATGGGTTCAGTTGACAATTTCACCTTTTTGACATAATTTTAATGGAAGGCCAAATGTTATTGATTAGGCTAACCCTTAAGTTTTAATATTTATTTGAATTTAAATCATAAAATGTATTGAAAATTACAACCATGTACCCAACAGCTGATGCATAATTAATGTACTTCTTGACAATAGGTCATTGGAGATCAACATGACACAATTTTTGTGGACTTAAGTAAAATTAAATATTTTCTTATTTACAAGGAAATTGTATTTAAACTCATTTTGAACTCAGGATTTGCTCAATTTTAAAAGTGCACATTGCAAAAACTGTAATTTATGGGGCATTGAAGGGAAGGCAACTGAAAAACAGGGTGCACAAAATATATGTGTGTGATTATAGCATGCATCCTCTTAATGTGTATAATAAGACATTTCTTAAGAAAAGTGTTAGAAACAAATATAATGATCAACAATGGACATGAAATATACCCTAAAATATAGACTGACCCATATAGAAACATCCTTATATATGTCTGCATTTTAAGCTTCATAATCTGTTTTGCAGAGACTGAAAAAACTATAAAAGACAGGGATCAGAACGTCATGACAGGTCTTCAAATCAAGAGATCTTCAGCATTGTGCTGAATTAACTACACTAAACTAAACACATTTCAAAGGTCCAGCAGGCCATCTGCTTGTTGAGTAATCCAATCTCATCTCTCAGTAAGATCCATAACGGGAGACGTCTGTCATCAGACTTACAAAAGCTTTCCAGCAGTGTGGGACGGCTATGTGCTACAACAAGGCCTTCTGTGATGCATGATGGGATACAGAACGGTTACAGTATACAGCCCTGAGGCTCTCAGTGATCTGAGTCACTTCAGACAATCAAAAAAGGTCACACACACACACACACACACACACACACACACACACACACACACACACACACACACACACACACACACACACACACACACACACACACACACACACACACACACACACACACACACACACACACAGACACACACACACACACACACACACACACACACACACACACACACACACACACACACACACTCAGACACACACACAGACACACACACACACACACACACACACACACACACACACACAGACACACACACAGATGTAGATGTCAGGCTGAGATACAGTAGGTCCTTATTGATTCTTAGAGAGAGAGAGAGAAAGAGAGAGAGAATTTAGAAAGTGAGTGAGAAATTAAACATCATTTTCTCTCCATTAACATTGGATTTTATGTATTAGGAAGCCAAAAGAAATTAATCATAAAAATGTAATTTGTAACGTGTCATTTGTTTGAGTTTTTGTCTCGTCTCTGCACTTGAATTTCAAAAGCTTTCAATGGCTTTATCTTCTTAATTTCTCCAGATCTAGACCTCAGCTGAGCATTTTCTAGCTGCAGATTAGGCTAAATGAGATTCATGTTTTTGCATATTGAAAGAAGCAATGTAATGGTTAAAGCCTGCAGACACTGATTAGTCTATTTCTCTAAGCAAATCACAGAACATATACTAATGTTCATAGTACATTTAATTTAAATATACATTACTGTGCAAAAGTTTATGGTAAGGACCATTTTTAAAAGAAATTAATACTTTATTCAGTCTGGATGCATTAAATTGATCAAAAGTGACAGTAAAGACATTTATAATGTTATAAAAGATTTCTATTTCAAATAAATGCTGTTCTTTTGAACTTTCTATTTACCTGTGAATCATAAAAAAATTAAACGTATCACGGTTTCCACAAAAATATTGCGCAGCACAACTGTTTTCAACATTGATAATAATCAGAAATGTTTCTTGAGCAGCATATTATTATGATTTCTGAAGATCATGTGACACTGAAGACTGGAGTAATGATGCTGAAAATACAGCTTTGATCACAGAAATAAATTACATTTTAATGGATATTCACATTGAAAACAGCTATTTGAAATTGTAAAAATATTTCACAATTTTTACTGTATTTTTGATCAAATAAATGCAGCCGTGGTGAACAGAAGAGACTTCTTTCAGAAACATTAAAAAACTACTTTAACTAGACTTCTATGTGTCAGGTTGCAGCTAACTGGTGTGAATTATTGATCGACAGATCTCATTCATCAGAAGATATTTCTGAAAGTGCATAACTTGCTTACATGATTAGATCTCCTTGTGTCTGTGTGAATCAGGACAATAATGTACTGCAGGACACCGCAAACGTTCAGCCAACAATACACCACTGTAGAAGCTGTAGTTTAGAACAGAGTAGATCAGTTTGGGTGAAGATGACTGTTTTGTCCCATTCCAAACACAATGGAGGCACTGAGGCTGAATCACTGAACCTTTCTGTTTGCTGAGCGAGTCGACGAGAAGCCAAATCCACTGTGGACAGAACGGCTTGCAAAGGGCCAAAAGTGCAGTGGAAGCCATGAATCATAAGTACACTTCATTCTCCACTGAGTCATGCGAGTTTGTTCCTATAAATGCCTTGTTGTTGGCCTGTAAATTGGAGCGAGGTCAGTCAACATGACTGATAAACCATCCTCCTCCTCTGATAACCTGCTTCCAACTCGCTCGTCTTCCTCACAAACCTCACAATCACTAATTATTAGTACAGAAAATAACAGTGAGCCCAGTGCATGCTGGGAGGGTCGCATCCAAAGACGCGTTGGGTTTGTTCTGTCCAAGAGCAACACGCAGCACAGTGGCATGATTCAGGCTTCGTGTGGCAACGCTCATAATGAAGCGCCTGTTTCGATCTCCCTTGTGTTTTAATGGGAGATTCAAGAAAAACACGTCTGATTTATGCCATGCAAGTCCAATTTAAATAGAAAACACACAAAGGATTATTCTGACATTTCACGGCTTGTTGGCCCCATTAGTGACAAACTACCAGAGGAAGTTGTGTGGGAAGTGTGGTCAGATATGGTATATCAGAGAACGTCACACGAACAATAATCTATATTGGTAAATGATGGAGTAGATCAGACATATGGTTGTTGCAAGCATAATTTGTTAGTGTTTCTTCACATACAGTAGACTAAACAAACCCTTGTCTGGGTTGGAAAACCTGCTTGTAAACTGGTGATCGTAGGAAACTGATAAAGTTTGGACAATACTCCACGCAGTTTAGTAGAAGAAATGAAATGTTGATATGATAAAGCAAACAAAGCTTGAGCGCACATGAATCTGATTAGAGCTCCACGTCTCTGAAATATTCCCGCTCCACATCACATTCCTTACGCTCGGAGTCAACATGAGCCTTTACAGTAGCGTGCTATACATACCTTTATTTATTCTTTATTTTCTTGAATATTCATTATGTTCTGACATTTTATGTATCAGAATTTTCTCTGAGAGCCCAATTGAAGATGTTCCTTTTGAGTGATGCTTATCTGTGCAAAACCTGCAGTGATGATGATAGGGTGTTGTAGCTGGTTGCCAAGGTGTTGCTATGCAGTTTTAGTGTGCTGCTATGCAGTTGCTAGGGTCTTGTGGATGTTGCCAAGGTGTTGCTATGCAGTTGGTGTTGTGAGTGTTTTGGTGTGTTGCTATGCAGTTGCTAGGGTGTTGTGAATAGTTGCCAAGGTGTTGCTATGCAGGTTTAGTGTGTTGCTATGCAGTTGCTAGGATGTTGTGAATGGTTGCCAATGTGTTGCTATGCAGTTGCTAGGGTCTTGTGGATGGTTGCCAAGGTGTTGCTATGCAGTTGGTGTTGTGAGTGTTTTGGTGTGTTGCTAAGCAGTTGCTAGGGTGTTGTGGATGGTTGCCAAGTTGTTGCTGTGCAGTTTACAAAGTATTCTAAACTGTTAAGCATTTTAGTGTGTTGCTATGCATTTGTAAGGATGTTGTGGGTGGTTGCTAAGGAGTTGCTATGCAGTTGTTAAAGTGTTCTAAAGTGTAGAGTGTTATAACTGGTTGCTATGCAGTTGCTAGGGTGTTGTAGATGGTTGCTAAGGTGTTGCTATGCAGTTGTTAAAGTGTTCTAAAGTGTTGAGTGTTATACAGTGTGTTGCTATGCAGTTGCTAGGGCGTTGTAGATGTTACCAGGGTGTTGCTATGCAGTTGCTAAGGTGTTTTAATTGTTTTATTGTGTTGCTATGCAGTTTCTAAGGTGTTGTAGAAGGCTAATAGGGTGTTGCTATGTATTTGGCAAGTTGTTGTAGATGGTTACCAGGGTGTTGCTATGCAGTTGCTAAGGTTTTCTGAGTGATTTTAGCATGTCCCTGTTACATTTGCATTGTTGTGGTAATGCCGTACACACATTCATGTAGTCACAGCAGCTGCATAAGTCATTATTATGTAATCTGGCTCGCAGCACATATGGTTTGTGCTAGACTTCCAGACACTGCTTTTCCTCTACAGTCAGGTAAATTACAGCTGTCTGTCACTAACATCACACAGATCATGACTAACATGCCTGTTTTAACCACTTCCAGCTGCTGTGAGCAGACTGTGTTCAGATGCTCTTCTCCAAAGCGTTTCTGCCAACTGGACCAATGAAACGCAAATGCTGGCCTTAAACTCTAAATCACTAATGCTGTAATTGTGAGACCCGCTGTTTGTAAATCTTAGCCAAATATTCAACAGTCTGCCAGGTTACCACACATTAGCATGTGCACATGAATGTATGAGTGTTTCTTCAGCCAAATTTCTACTAAATTACTTAAAACACATTACCATTGAAATGAAATGAAACCACTGCTAACAATGCTGAAAAGTTTATATACTGTACATCATCACAGGAGAATTCTTTTTTTCTCATGAACTTTTCATGCATTTTTTATTTATTTATTTTTTACTTTAATTTTTAAAGTTTGATACTGTTGTGTTATAGAAGTAACTTGTAAAAATAACATTTCAAATATTTCTGGAAAAAAATACACAAAAACTGAAAAAATATATATATATTGATTGATTTATTTGTTTGTTTGTTATTTTTGTATTTTATAGCTAGCATTTTATTTACCCCAAATATACACAATTAAATAATATTTCTCACTTTTTGCATTATTTGACAAAATTACAGATTAATGCACAATAAAAATATTCTGTTTACATGTTTTTCTTCTTGGTTTGTCTTAAGTCTTAAGCATGCTCTTAGCCAATATTGTTGTCTCCTAAATAAAAATGAATATATATATATATATAGTTTTTCAAATGCAATTATTGAAATTTTACTTTACTAATATTCATTGCTTGAGTCATAAGTAAAACAAAAAAATCTATAAATAAGGCTTTTGAAAAGTAGCACGATCAAATGTCAACAGAACAGTTTTCCAAGTTTAAAGTGACCTTCATATAATAAAAAGAAAAAGGAAATCTGTTCATTTTAATTTAAATCAACTCCTGGGAATTGAAAGTGCTGATAGCTGAAGAAACACCTGTATGCATGAGAGACGGTAACCAAACGCTCTTTTCTTTCACACATTAGTTTGTCTGTAGTCTATCATCATTTTCTCTTTCTCGAGCGCAGTCGCTGCTGTCTGATTAGCATTGGTCAGCATCGGTCACCTGCTTCCGAGACGCTCACTGTTTTAACCGGAGGCGCCGCCGTTACAGCCACAGAGTGACCGGAGCGGCCCACAGACACCGGACACTTACAAACAACACTAACAAACATGATCAGAAAGATGAAACAGAAAAGAGGGACTTGTATGAATGATGCCACCCACATGTCTAATGACTAAATCAATCACACAAGCTGAATTTAGGCTGGTGCCACAGTCCAGTGCCAGTCAATGAGTCTGCACACAGAACAGAATGCATGCAGGGGATAATTCACTTATTTACTTGAGAAACCATTTTGGCTTTGAACTTTAACATTATATAAGATCAAACAGAAAAAACCCTGAATGAAACAAAGTATGAATGTATAAGTAAATGCTTTGGCAATACTGTACTACAAATATCATGCCAATAAAGCAACTTGAACTTGAAACAAAGTATCAACAAGTGAGTGTTTATAATCATTGCCAGTGAATGAACCCTTGTGAAAAAGAAGTGCACTTAATCGTACTGAATGTGCACTTGTAGTGTACTTACAAATCTGCACTTACAGTTAATGTCATTAGAATGAAATAAAAGCCACTTAAAGACAGACACTTTTATGACTTACAGTATCACACGTAAGTACACTTTAAATACAAAAAGCACACTTTGTAATAATGCCAAATTAAAGCTTTAAGGTACATTTAAAATCATTGTTTTAATCATCTTTTGTAATGCTTTAAAGAAGCACACTTATTTTGATGTGCTGACTAACATACTGAAACACATGTAAAGTACTCGCTTGTAATTTTAACTGTAGCATGTTATTTGACATTTAAAGTTCATATATTTTAATTGTACTAAATTGCAACTTCACTACAAAAGTGTAACAACAAACATATTTAAATATATGACATACTGTACAAGTTTCAATAGAAATGACATTAAAGTATGTGTTAGTTTACTATAAATGCTTGTCAGTACATTCAGCAGTGCTTTAACCATATCTCAATTATGAAATTACATATAAAGATGTACTTAAGTCAGTCAAAAAAGCACTCTACTATTCAGCTAATTGAATTTCATAAATTTAAACTATGATACATTTTCATTTAATTGCAAATGACATGCAATTTAGTGTCCAAAAACATTATATTGAGTGTGCACATAATTATATTATTTTAAAGTATATTATTTTCATATTTTAAAGTTATGCTAAAGTGTTCTTCTCTTTCACAAGGGAAGAGTCAACGTTTAGCCTCTGGATTAACCTAAACTAACTTTACTAACCTGCTGTGTCAAAACCTTTGAAGAGATACTGTATTTGGTCATTTTAGTTGATAAACTGCATCATTACAGTACATATTTCAACAAATACTGTGTTGGAAGACAATACCAAGATTGTTTTTCTCTTTTTATGAAAAATATTACCCAATATCTTTCATTGTTCTGTCATATAATATGTGAGGGGGAACAGATGGACCTGCCCTGGTCATGTTTTATCATCTATATTATTTTCAGATACATTATTTTGTTATTCAGTATTCAGTTTCTTGCTGCGTTCTGATGGATCATCCGTCTGACCCTCGTCCAGGCCGCTCAAAGCCTCCAAAGACAACAGCACATTCACACGGAGGAGTCCAGCTCTCTCATCTGAAGAAGAAACTCTCTTACCTTTCAAAGCCCAGCTGCCGTATTGATCTCTCCCATGATGAACCTGAAAAACAACACAGGGTGTTCAGAACAGCACAGATTATTCAGTCTATGATCTGATGTAGAGGCTAAAGCTCAGGGCTGGTAATCAAAAGTCTGCTGGTTTGAACCGTAATGTAGTGAACTAAGAACCACTGGCTGTTGATTGGATCGTGGAAAGTTTGTTAATAGCAGGTTGATGGAAGAAAAGGCTTGCTGACGTCAGCCGGAAAGGAAAGTAATTTATATTTTATCTTATATGTTGATTTTGAAACATTATGAAGACATTTTTTCATTAGATTAACATGCACTAATAAATTACTCAGCCCTATCTCATTAGTTTTCAAGGGAATTCAAACTGTCTGGGTATTTGCTAAAACATACAATATGAATATATAGGCAAAAACTAAAATGTAAAACTATTTATGTATGCACAGCTTTAGAAATGTAAAAAATAAAAATAAAAATAAAAATAAACCTTTAAATTATATTCTAAAAATTGTTTTATATTTACTTTTTACTCTATATATTTTTGAGGATTATTGATTTTATTTGATTATTGTATGTTTTTAAAATGAAATTATCACTTTTATTAGTAAAGGATGCATTAAATTGATTAAAAGTGCCAGTAAAGACATTTATAATGTTACAAAAGATTTATATTTCAAATAAATGCTGTTCTTTTGAACTTTCTATTCATCTGTGAATCCTGAAAAATAAAATGTATGATGGTTTCCACAAAAATATCATGCAGCACAACTGTTTTCAACATTGATAATAATCAGAAATGTTTCTTGAGCAGCAAATCAGTATATTATTATTATGATTTCTGAAGATCATGTGACACTGAAGACTGGAGTAATGATGCTGAAAATACAGATTTGATCACAGGAATCAAATACATTTTGTTACATATATCCACATACAAAACAGCTATTTAAAAAAAAAAAAATCACAGTTTTTATTGTATATTTGATCAAATAAATGCAGCCTTGGTGAGCAGAAGAGACTTCTTTCAAAAACATGAATAAATCTCACCAACCCCAAACTTCTGAACACTAATATAGCTGTAGATACAAGATGTAACAAGTGTGTATGTGTTAAAAAATGTATTTCATTAAACCATGCTTCAAGTGTACTGTACTGTAATACACCATAAATCACTTCAGATTAAAGCAAGTGACTTCTAAATGACTTCTTATGTACAAAACACATATGAAACATCATTGTTTTGATATTATTCAGTCTTTCATTCGATCCGGAGCTGAGCAGAAATCATCAAATGTACCTGGTGAGCATGTGTTTCAGAAACCTCATTCACATCAGAGCAGAGATTCAAACCATACGCTGTGAACCACACATTATATCACCACAGACATCACCAGATCCTGCTCGTCTCACAAGCCTGATGCACAAAAAAACATTTGGCAACATTTATTGTGTTCAAGTTTTTTGTCGGGCAGAAAACGCAAACAAAGCACCATGATTCATAGTACTCTGAATCTCTCCAGAACGCTGTGCGTCTGTTTACAAGGACACTTCCAGGTATTCAGAGCCGGGAATTCTGACTGAGTCTCTGCCAAGAGAAATACTCGCCCTTCAAGACTGAAGACATTCTCCAACATTTGACTAATTATTACTGATGTAATCAGACTGCTTGGCAACTGAATCACATTGGCAAACTGGAAAATGAGCAAACCAGAAACACTATAAGAACAAAAAAATTATTCAAACCACTCATATACCTCTGTTACGCTACGACATCATGTGACATCATTCAAAATATGTTCAATTTCATATTAAAGGAATAGTTCAACCAAATACAAAAATTTGCTGAACATGTGCTCAACCTCAGGCTATCTGAGATGCAGATGAGTTTGTTTCTTCATCAGGTTTGTAGAAATGTGTCTCTGCATCAGTGTCTCAGCAATGGATGCTCTGCAGTGAATGGGTGCCGTCAGAATGAGAGTCTGATAAAAACATCACAATAATCCACACCACTCCAGTCCATCAGTTAACATCTGGAGAAGACAAAAGCTGAAACAAATCCAGCATTAAGACGTTTTTAACTGAAATATGAGTCCATAATTCATAATAACTCTTCCTCCAGTGAAAAAGTGCATCTGCTGTTGTCTCTCACATCAAACTCCAGACACATATTTGTTTAGAGCTGTTTTGTCTTGTAAACGCTGCTTGATCTGATGCAGATTTCTCTCCTGATTCAGACCAGAACACTTTTCACTTTTTTTCACCACTTTTTTTTTTCTTTCAAACACACAGCTTTTGTCTTCTCTAGATGTTAATTGATGGACTGGAGTGGTGTGGATTACTTGTGGATTATTGTGATGTTTTTATCAGACTCTCATTCTGACGGCACCCATTCACTGCAGAGCATCCAATTTTTTTTAAAGTTTTTTTTTTATTATTGCTTTTAAGACTTTATTCTACAAGGATGCATTAAACTGATGAAAACTGACACTTAAAGACATTTCAAGTGTTTTTTTTATGTTGTTTTTATTAAATGCTGTCCTTATGTTCTTTCTATTTATCAAAGAGAAATATCTAAGTACAAAGATTTACTTAGATAACAAAGTAAAAAAAAAAAATCATGCATAAGGACATGCATTTACTTACTGCAAAAATAAATGTTAAATTTTATACTAAAATGTCTATTAAGCATGTAAATAAAAAACACTAAAAATGTTGTTTTCAAAATGATAAACCATATGCATAAACATTCAATTCACAATGCTGACAAAAAAACTATGAACGAGAGAGCTTAGAGGTTTACACTTGACATTCATACACCCTTATATCACTGAATACCTGAATCTAAATCAGCCGTATAAGGAAGCATAGATAGATAATAACTGTATTTAAGCAGCCCATCACTTTCTTTTATCTGGTGAGTATCCAAATACTTTTGTTAAGCCCAATTACTAACAGACACCAGATGTTTGGGGTTGTTTTCTCATAGAGACGTTCACAAATATGTCTAGAGTTTAAGATCAAAGCTCAGAAAGTTTCCTTGTTGACATATAATGCTATATTTGGAAAAGATCTATCAAGTCAGACTGAGTTGTGATATCGAGGGTGATCAGAGAATGCAGATTTTGGCGTGCCGAATCATCACAGCTCATAAAACATTAAAATATTTCACATCTACAGTCTAGCGGTAGTTCTGGTTTCTGCTGTTGTCTCAGGTGGATCTCAAGGCCTTCATGATGACGCTCAGGAAAGCATTGGTCTGCTAAACAAAGAGTCTGATGATTTCATAATATTTCTTTGTGGAAGACTGAAAACACATGGAGATCACGCTGAACTCCTCGTGTTCGTTTCTGACCGTCTGTGAAAGTTATCAAGCCAGCGGGGAAATAAAGCGGCTCATATCTTCTGTCTGGAGTCCACATGAAGGTGTGGAGCTTCTCTGCTTACGTGGATTTGGAGAGATTTGATTTAGATGTTTTCAGATGTGGTTGTCATTTTCATTCTCATTTGTTTTCACAATATCACCCGAGGAGAAGTCCAACTCAAAACAAGCCTTCACAGAAATCCAGTGCTTTCTTATTGTTGAAACTCAGCATCCATGTGGTTGTTCACAAAACAGTTTAGAAACCATTTATTTTATTTTATTTTATATATATTTTTTTATTTTATTTTATTTTATTTTATTTTATTTTATTTTATTTTATTTTATTTTATTTTATTTTATTTTATTTTATTTTATTTTATTTTATTTTATTTTATTTTATTTTATTTTATTTTATTTATTTATTTATTTATTTATTTATTTATTTATTTATTTATTTATTTTATTATTATTATTATTTTTTTTTTAATTATTTTCTTTTCTTTTCTTTTCTTTTATTTTCTAAGGTATGAAGCCTATTTCCACCACAGAATACAAAATAAAACAAACAATTGTGTGATAAAGCTTAAAATAAGAACACTTGTATGAAACATTATCTCACACTGTGAGATATAAAATCATAGTGTTGACATATTATAAAGTCACAATTATGAGAAACATCTGAGCAATAATGAAAAGCTGCCATCAAAAGAAATAAAATTATTTATTATTAAATAAGGCAGAAACAAGCTTTCAAATGAAGGAGTTCAACACTTTAAAGTTAAAGCAAAGATTATTGGATTAGGTTTTTACAAGAAATAACTATTTCATTTTTGTTTTCTAATTCAAAATTTCATGTTAAATTCAATGTGTTACCTGCCAATTCTTTGTAATTATTTGTGAAATTCACTAGCAATTTCTGACTAAAGAATTTTATTGCATATTTTATCATCAATAATAATTTTAAAAATCCTGAATATACATATATATATATATTTGTGTCCCTGGAGCACAAAAGCAGTCATAAGTAACACAGGTATATTTGTATCAATAGTCAACAATACATTGTATGGCTCAAAATTATACATTTTTCTTTTATGACAAAAATCATTAGGATATTAAGATCATGTTCCATGAAGATATTTTGTAAATGTCCTACTGTAAATATATCAAAACAAAATTTTTGATTAGTAATATGCATTGCTAAGAACTTCATTTGAACAACTTTAAAGATGATTTTCTCAATATTTAGATTTTTTTGCACCCTCAGATTCCAGATTTTCAAATATTGTCCTATCATAACAAACCATACATCAATGGAAAGATTATTTATTCAGATTTCAGATGATGTATAAATCTCAATTTCGAAAAATTGACCCTTATGACTGGTTTTGTGCTCCAGGGACACATACTGTATATACACTACTATTCACAATTTTGGAGTTAAGATTTTTTAATGTTTCTTAAAGAAGTCTCTTCTGCTCAACAAGGCTGCATTTATTTGATTAAAAATACAGTAAATATTGTGAAATATTATTACAATTTATAATAACTGTTTTCTATGTGAATATGTGTTAAACTGTAATTTATTTCTATGATCAAAGCTGTATTTTCAGCATCATTACTGCAGTCTTCAGTGTCACATGATCTTCAGAAATCATAATAATATGCTGATTTACTGCTCAAGAAACATTTCTGATTATTATCAATGTTGAAAACAGTTGTGCTGCACAATATTTTTGTGGAAACTGTTATGCATTTTATTTTTCAGGATTCACAGATGAATAGAAAGTTCAAAAGAACAGCATTTATTTGAAATATAATCTTTTGTAACATTATAAATGTCTTTACTGTAATTTTTGATCAATCCAATGCATCCTTGCTGAATAAAAGTGTCCATTTATTTCAGAAAATGTTGTTTTTTGAGGTGTGCGCACACTGAAGTGGTTGTCCGTGTCAGTGACCTCGAGGAAACCGAGTGTCGTCACATCGAGCTTTTGATAGAAGTTACACTTAAGAACATGTCGGACAAAGTGTTGTATTTTTAGAGAGCAGGGAGATCCGCGTCCTGAGGAAGCTGATCTTTATCTGCCACACAAATATTAAGACAAACAGAGCGGAGCGCGCAGGCGTTTGTTCTTCGTACAGTATACGGTGACAGATGAAACGTCTGGCAGTGCTGGAGCTCATACAAACACGAACAATGCTTTATTAATTCACAATCACACATGTGATTGTGTGACTGCATTCATATCAATAATGAGAATTAGAGAAGCGTTTGATTGAAGGCCTGACCATCACTGATCACAAATACTTCAAACGCACACAAACAATGCTATTGTGTGTGAAACTGAAACATTTACCACATTATCATCTCATCTCTCACACAGCAGCCGTTTGACTCTATAAACCAGAGCTTCTCCAGCTTCAGCGAGCGCTTGTTTCTCTGTTCCAGCGCCTCTTTACTGCCTCAGATTTATTAGGAGAGAGATGTCATTTTTGGCACAGGCCGGGTTTACCACATCGCACAGAAATGCAGTGTAAACACGTAATGAGACGCTATAGAGCGAATGCTCCTTCTGCTGCGTTCAGTCAAGTGTGTTTGAGTCTGTGAAACACACACAGTGGAGCAAAACACTGTTTTGACTATTCATCTTAAGACACACTTCAAAATATACAGCATTTATTTTAATTTTAAATTTTTTGCAGAAGATGGAAATTGGTCAAAATAACATGTTTTTATTTGTTGTGATTGAAAATCAGGGTTATTCCACCAAATGAAGAGTTTATGTGCAAAAACAGATTCATTTTCAAAAATCATGTTTTTATGTTATCATTATTATGTTTTATTGTGTTAGTTAGCTGTATTTTTTTAGTAATTTTTACTTAATCAGAATATCCCAACTGCAGATTGATTGAGATTATTGGAATGCACAATTAAAAAAAAACAAAAAAAACATGATTTTTGAAAATTGTTAAAAACGGAGTTATGTGTTTTTGCAAATGAACTCTTCAAATATTGATTTCTTAACTCTTCTGAGGATAAAAGATTGGTATTGTGTTGTCTAAAAATTAATATAAGCATTTTATTTTCACCAATTGTCATTTCATGCACTAAATGACAATTTTTTTATTTAAAATTTGGAAGAAATGTCATCAGAATTAAATAAAAATGATGTTTTACTCAAACACATAACTATAAATCATAAATCCAGAGAATCTGAGAATTTTCAAAGTGGTCTCTTTTTTTCATATCTGTATGAATATGCATTATATAAGAGCTATTATATATAAGAATATGTAAATGCTACAACATTATATTCTATTTCCAAAACAGAGTAAAAATAAGTAATTGTGCGATAATGCTTAAAATAAAAAATATCACAATTTGAGTGAAATAAATTCACTTTGTGAGATATAATGGTGACATTACTTCACTCTGTGAAATTCAAAGACAAAATAATGAGAAATAGATATGCAATTATGAATAATACAGTCGCCATCACAAGAAATAAAACCATAATTGCCTTTTTTATTTCAGAAACAACCTATATGCAGAAACATATTCATATGAAGGAGTACATCACCATAAACCACAACACTAATTTATACTGACTGCAATTTGCCATTAAATAACCATTATATATGTATATTAATGTATTATTATATTATATTATAGTATTATATTATGCAGCACAATAACACACATAATATATGTATATTATGTAGCACAAACATCATTTTTAAAGCAAAATATTACAAAAAGTAATTTGACAGGTTTCAAATGATTGACTGAGTATTTGACTCAAAAATGCAACAGTAATTTATATTGATTGCATATTTGAATCATTACATAAAAATTATATATATTATATTATATTATAAATAAGAAGTATAGCACAAACACAACACTTTTAAAGCAAAATATTTTACAAAAATGCATTAGTCAAGTTTGAAATGATTGATTATGCACATGAATTTATTGTTAAAGGTGAATAAAAGAAAGTATTTGGCACTTTCTGGTTGTCAAACATTAGTGGAACATGTTTATTTTATAAACTAAAACCATCCAGCCACTAAAATCACTTTTAGGAACATTTGAATAAACATAATTGCAAAAATGCTTTGCTAATGACACTTATTTTGTTATCAATGCAATTAAATGTAAATATTATATGTGATTTAAAAAGACCCCAAATACTTTTTGGCCACTTCTTGCAGAAATGCACGCACAATTGTATGGTGCTCAGCTGCTTTCCATACGGATTACAGCTGAATCATAGGAATTGTTTGAGTTTTGCAGTGCATCTAATGCACACAATATGAACACCAGGTGTTTCCAAATGTGCTGCTGTTTCCTTTCTGACAGGAACACATGGAGTCAGTTCTTACACATCACACAGCACATGTGATGGAGGAAGAGTCATTACTAAACAATGCATGTTTGAAGGGTATAGTTCATACGGATGCAAACGCATGACCTCGGCTGACCCGAGCTAAAAACAAAGACGCTGACTGATCAGATAAACACATGAACGCTTCTTGTTCGGCTTCCTGAAGTATAGATGTCATATATCAACGTCTCACGGCCAATATTTCACGTCTGAATTATAATCAGTAACAGAGCACATAAAAGTGTTAGATTTTTCACTCACTAGTACAGTGTAGAAGAAAGAGTTCATGCTAATGTTATTTTTCTGTGGAGCACAAACACTTTTATCCCACAATGCTGACATTTGTCTTGTAATTATGAGTTTATATTTCACAATTCTGACTTAAGAATTGCAAGAAAAAAAAAGTCTGAATTGTGAGATTATTTTTTATTAACATCATTAATATATATATTTTTTTCATGGCAGAAAATAAACAGAATTGCAAGATAAAAATGTAACTGGAGGATATATTTTCACAATTGCAAAAAAAAAAAAGTCCTAATTGTGAGATAAAAAGTCATGATTACTCCTCTTTTAATTTTGTGGCAGAAACAATACAAAACAAAACAAGCAAACAAAAGCATTTTAAGATGTAAACTCAGAATTCTGAGGAATAAAGTCAAAATTGCAAGATATAAATTGAAATTAAGTGAAAAAAGTGGAAAAAAACCTCAAAGTCAGAATTCAGTTTTTTTATCTCACAATTCTGAGAAAAAAGCCAAAAGTTTGAGATATAAACCATAATTATGAAATCAATATCTGAATTGTGAGAAGTCACAATTCTCTTCCATATACATATATAGCTGGAGGCGGCTCATTCAAACCAGCACAGATTCAGAGACACAAGGAGCTTAATATCATCGTGTTGTGATGTTGGATGCCAGAATCGATGTAATACAGGCTACTATTAGACATTTGATCACATACCTGCTGCCACTGACAGACAAAAACAACGACAGCTGTGATTAAACATGACAGAAAACATCTGCAGCACACTTCTTATCAGAAAAGGATAAATAAAGTATTGTCTTTAGTTGTTATGGATTATGGTTTGTGTGACGCGTCTAAAGATTTGTGTAAAGACTATGTCGTGTATGAAATAATGTCTGTGTGCATGTGTATAAAACAACAAACTGATGATTTATATGCTTAATCATCTGTAATTATTGTGATTGATTGTGGCTGGAATTTAAGAACTTGTAAGAAAGAATAATCAAATACATTTCTAGAGTATATTCACATCTTATTTTAAATGCACTGTATGTGAAGTAATGTAAAGGTACTGAAATGTCACTTACATCATTTACAGGAGGTATATACTTTAAAATAACTATTTGGTCATTACATAATACATATATCTTCAAACAATATATCCATCACATTGAATGTATTTTGGCAAAGTATTTTCGGCCAATCTGGTTTCGTCTTTATGTAATATTTTTGTTCAACCCATTGAATAAAACTTAAAGTCTGCACTACAATTTCATCTTGGTTGTTTCATTTTAATTCTATTCTGGTGGCATACAGAGCCAAAATTATGAAAATTGTGTCTTTGTCCAAATATACAGTATATGGACCTAACTGTAGATTCTTTTATATGAACCACAAATCAACTTTATCTGACTCAGAGATCTGCTTCTCAAGTTAACAGCTCCTTATAAGAAAATTAAAGTCATAAAGAGTACTTTTATGGTATTTTTTGCCTCAGGTTACTTCTCAAAAAGAGAGTATCAAACATACAGGCATCATAAAGACATGTGGAAAGAATACTGGACTTTAAATCATGAAGAGCATGTAAGAAATACAGAGAGAAGAATCAAATAATTCACCTGCAAGAGCCAAAATGGCTTTCTGAAATACAATAAATATGGTTAGGTTTGTTATAATAATGCCAATAATGACAATGCATGACATTAGAAGCCGTCACGCAAGACACGTCTGAATGAAAGTTTGATAGTAGCTGGTTCTCATTACAGGGCTGTTATGAAATATTACTGTAATGATCTTCTCATGTGCATTTTGCTATAACTCTTGCCACAAGTCTGAGTCTGATTTAATATCTGCATGATATGAAAGTTTTGTGGTCATATTTATAAACAGATGCAACTATATAATGCCAAATTCTGTGGCTCGATCTAAAACTATGAATACAGCTTTGGATAAAAGCTTCTGTTAAATACATATCTGTGTGATTAATTTCAGATGTAATGATTTTTAATGTGAGTAGAGTTTGCCACATGCTGCTTAAAATATCAGTTTATGGTAATGCAAATAAAACGAGGTTTTACAATCTGTTGCCAATCAATGATATTTTAGTATCATTTGGGATAGTAGTTTTTATTAATATTTTGAACCAGTTTTTATTTATACATTTTCTGCTTTATTTTAAAGTTTTAGTAATTTTGTTGTATGCTTTTGTCATTTTTAGTTTTTTTATGTGTATGTCTGTATAGTTTTTATTTCAGTTTTAGTTCATCTAAATTTAAAAAAGAAAAGTTGCTGATTTTAAAAAAATATTTAAGTTTGTCTGTTAATGTTTATTTCATGTAACGTTTTATGATTTTTATTTATAATAACCCTGTTGCCAATATAATGCTATTAACCACCAAATGACATTGCTGTTATAAAAAGTGATAAGTTGACTTAACTTAAAAAAATTGAGGAAACCTGTTGCTTTAAAATTATTAAGTAAATAATAATTAAAAAATAATAATAATTGTCAAGTTCACATAACTTTTTTTTTTTAATTATTATTTACTTAATAATTTTAAAGCAACAGGTTTCCTCAATTTTTTTAAGTTAAGTCAACTTATCACTTTTTACAGTGATATAGAGAATAATAAAATATGCATCCTTTAGTACTTAATTAAAAATGAGCAAAATAAAATGATTGCAAGTTGATGGGAAATTCTCAGACATAATTAAAAATAATTTAAGATAGACATTAAAATGTACAACAATTAGTAAACAAAATTATATACTATAAGTGATAAGTTGACTTAACTTAAAAAAACTACAAAACATATGTTGAATGAAGTCAGAACAAACATATTACAAATGCACTGCCTTACAAACACTGTAATAAATGAAAGGAAGCTAAAGAGACAATGAGTGAGTGTATGAATCAGCCCAGCGCTCACGACCCGGCCAAAGAAACACATTTAGTGCACTTACTAAACGTCTAAAGACATGCATGCTATAGTTTTAACCTGGCACTGCCCTTCTCTTACAAAACTCAAGATCAGTTCTTCATTTCTTGAATGCTTAGTCATTGCTCTGCGTGTCTGATAAAAGTTTTTATATCAGATGTTTGGGTAAGGATATGTTTTCAGGGGCCTATATAGCGTATGCAGGGTTGGTGTAATGCATGGCGTAAGCGTGTGCTGGTGTTCAGAGCCAAACACTAATGCAGTCACAGCAGATCTCAGAGGCTCTCAGATCTCCTTCAGCCTGCTGTTGTTTTTGGCTCCTAGGAGCCTCGAGGCTTGGCTTACATTAACATGTGTGCGCACCAATAAAAGAAAAGCCATTACATTCATCTGACCCGAAATCATAGAAAAGGGTACTTTTTTTGTATTTATCAAGGATTTATTCAATTGTGTCAGTAAAAACATTTATAATGTTACAAAAGATTTCTATTTCAAACAAATGTCTTTCTTTTGAACTTTCTAAAAAAAAAAAAAAAAAAAATAAATTCACATTTCAAAATTTTCCTGTCAATCCTGACTTCATAATTCTCAACTGTGAGAAAAAAGTGCAAAGAACTGTGATATTCAAATTCAGAATGGTAAGACATAAACAAATAAGTGAGAAATAAATGCTAAAAATTATAAGATATAAACAAAGAATTGCCAGAAATAAAAGATGAATTATTAATATGCACAATTGCAAGATATAAACAACAGTGAGATATAAATGCTGAATTGCGAGATGTAAGCAAAGAACTGGAAGACATAAAAAACAATTGTGACAAATAAACATATAATTACAAGATATAAACAATTGCAAGATATAAACACTGAATTGTGAAATATAAACGCTGAATTGTGAAATATAAACGCTGAATTGTGAAATATAAACGCTGAATTGTGAAATATAAACTGAATTGTGAAATATAAACGCTGAATTGGAAGATATAAACAAAGAATTGCATCAAATAAATGCAGAATTGAGAGATATAGACAACTGCAAGATATAAACACTGAGCTGCGAGATATAAACAAAGAATTGTTGAGATGAAAACTGGGAGAAAAAGTCAGAATTGTGAATTTCTATATCATAGTTCTAACATTTTCCTCAGAATTGTGAGATGAAAAGTTACAATTAACAGTTTTATTTATTTTTAATTTTTTTATTCCGTGTCAGAAACAAGCTTCCATAAAAATAAAAAACACACTTATTTTAAATCGTAATAAGATTTCAAAATATGACTGTATTTTTGATCAAATAAATGCAGCCTCGGTGAGCAGACGAGGCTAAACACTTCTGAACGTATATAAAAACATATTAGTGAATACAGAAATGTAGAGTGAGCACAAACCTTAAAATGACCCATGCATGAAAAAGCCACATATATTTAACTTCCAGATTCTCTTAATGTAAAAGTGAAGGGTGTAGTTTAATTGTTTGGACAGCATAAGCTCAAGTATTTGTAAGAGTATTTAAAGAAACGCTAGCAAATCATGATCTGATGCTTGCAAAGACGTCCTGTTTGAGAGCTCTTCTGTCATGTCTGGCTCCGTTCACTCTTCAGAATAAGTTTATCTCCATGTTGAAGGCAGATGTTGTGGCTTGTACGCTTGGAGAAAGCGGCTCTGGTTGTGTGCAGGTCTGGTTGGGCCGAGGGCCCAGTTACGGTCTGGGTTCTGTGTGAGCGTTAGTGTCGGGGTAACATGATCCAGCCATGCGTTTGACCTCAGGACACCTCCGTCCGGCTCAGCAGCTCAAGCTATCGCACGTAACTGTGCCAGCTCAAACTAGCCTATCCTCAATCTTTCAACCATACATACACTGTTACTGGTTTCACATTTTAGTGGCTTAAGTGGCTAATGGATTTTGTGAGCAAAGAACAGTTTAATCCTCGATCTGAAACGAATGATGATGTGTTAATGACACTTGCAACTAGAGTTATTATAGTTAACTGAAACTAAAGCATTAACTCTTTCCCCGCCAGCGTTTTTGAGAAAAAGTTGCCAGCCACCGCCTGCGTTTTTGCTGATTTTCACTAAAATTTCATGGCCCCCAGAATATTTTGTTGTATGAATATCTGAACATTCAATACATTGAAATAAAGATCAGACCCTCTGCTTTAAAAAAAAAACATTCAAACATTGTTTTGTTAAAGGGGTAATATAATGCCCATTTTCCACAAGTTGATATTATTCTTTAGGGTCTTAATGAAAAGTCTGTAACATAGTTTGGTTAAAATTTTTCATTGGTAGTGTAAAAAACACCTTTTTTACCCTCTCAAAAACAGTTCTTGTCAGAGCAAGCGGTTTTGTGTTATTCTCCTTTAAATGTTAATGAGCTCTGCTGACTCCGCCCCTCTCTTTGGAGCCCTCTATGAGGGACTGTTTACTTTAGCGCATTCATCGTGAAACTTGCTAATTAGCACATTATTAGGAAAGGCGATTTGCAAAGATTCATTTAAAAAACCTTGTACTCACTTCTTCTGTCGGTGAAGCTGGATCATGAATGATTCGCGCGGACATAAGACGCATTTAGGTAGATCGAGGGCGAACCAAACGTAATCCTCTACAGCTGCCCAGATGACGGGAGTAAATGACGACTGCTATGTTCATTATTACATCCAACAACAAAACACCTCAGTCGCTTAGGAGTCATTCTTGTCTACATCTGCTCCGGCGGTGAAACAACTGACGACAGCTCACTCAGGGCGGGGCTAAGGTAAGACACCAGTGCAGTCTGTGCTAAAACACTGCTGTCAATCAAACAATCGTGGGAGGGGCCTCCGATCTTGTGACGTCACAAGACGAACAGCTCGATTTGAGACAGGGGAAAACATATTAGGAGATTAATAAAAAAACACTGGATGGATTTTTATCATTATAGGATGGTTGTGTACAGGCACTGCCAACACACATCTCAGTACAATCAACTTGTAAAAGTGGATATAGCATTATATGACCCCTTTAACAACACTCGAATGTAGGTTTATAAAAAAAAGCAACATTTTGAGCAAAAAAGCTGAGAAAATCGCATTTTTATCAAATACTACATCTGGATCATATTCAGTAATATTATCAAAGTAAAGATGCAGTAGATGCTTCCATCAGTATCCCAAAGCTTCACAGGCCTTTATCACTTTCTGGATCCACATTTCACTCTGTAGTTTTCATTTATATGCGGTTAGTGTTGATGATCGCATTATTTTTCATATGCATATATGAGATCTCTCATTTCTGCATCTTCCTTGCCTGTGTTTTTGATCGGCACTTTCGAGACTCATTTAGGAGATGTGTAATAGCGCCCCCTAGCGTATAACAGTGGAAACACGGAAACATGGAAAATTAAGTGTTTGGCGGGAAAAGAGTTAATAAAAAAGAACAATTTTAAATAAACTTAAACTGAAATAAAATATTAAACTTTTTTTTTCTACAAAAGATGTATTACTCAAAAAAATGCTGTTCTTTTGAACTTTCTATTTTCCACGGGATAAAAATAAATAAAAAAATTAATTGCTTTTTATTTCACAATTCAGACTTTTTCCTTGAAATTCTGTGTTTATATCTCTTAATTCTGAGGGGAAAAAAGCACAAAGAATTGAAAGACATAAACACAGAATTGTGAGAAAAAGGTTACAATATTTGAACATTAAAATATTATTTTAGCAAACTGCCAAGACAGCATTTTTCTTTTTCATTTAGTTTAACTTGATGCCAAAATGATACACTAATATGACTAAAACTGAAATAAAAATGTACTAAAAATAAAAACTTATTCAAAACATTAATAAAAACTATAAAAACAAATCTCGAAGTTACAAAAAAAAAAGGTCAGTAACTGACTTTAAATTGAAGGCCTGTTCAAAAACAAACGTCTGTTGTGAAGAAAACCGGGCAACCAATAAGATTTGCACAGAAACAGACTGTTTTGCTAAGTGACAGTGAATAGCAGAGGAAGAAACTACAAACGCTATCTCACGACCAATTTGTACATATTTTACGAGGTGGCTAATTTCTACGAATTCGTACAACCTCACTCGTACGATTTTGTAGGATTTGTCTAAACCAAAGTGACGGGTAGGTTTAGGGGTGGGTTTAGGTGTAGGTCATTTGTACAAATTCATACGAATCGTGCAACTTGTAAAATACATACGATTTAGCAAAAATCATATGAATTTGTACGAGTGAGGTCGTACGAATTAGCCACCTTGTAAAATATGTATGAACTGCCGTGAGATAGGCTGGGAACTCTCGTTTCTCTCTTGTTGCAAATACACAAAATCTACACGGCTGTTTGAAACAGAAACAGAAAGTTGTGCATCAGGGTATTTCTGCTTTTCCAATAGCGCCACCTACTATCAACGAGTGAATCTGCATGTTCATTCAACCCATCTGCCAGATCATACATCAGAGAAATCATACATGAAAATCTGACCAAATTTTCCTGCCACAAATTTGTGTTGCTTCGTGTAGCTTCCCGTAGAGCTGGAAAGTCTTTTGGAAACTTCCTTTTCTCCCATTAGCCAACCAATATTTTTTAATAAGTGTTTGATTGGTTCATTATGTTTAACTGGTTAAATCAATTTTCTCTATCACCTGACCTCACCCGGCTCCATCTAATGCATTAGTCTGGGTTAAGAATCTGTAGCGGAGAGCTAGATCTAGTTAGTACTCACAGTTGAAGCTGGGCTCGATGTTGTCTCCTGCTAACAGACTGTTGATTGTGATTTGGTAGATGATGTGCAGCAGCAGGAACGTCATACTGGTGAAGCACAGGGATTTCAGCAAGCGCCCCGTGTGACCTGTAGAAAGAAAATAATTCATACAAACCTTAAATTACATTAGCAAACATTGTGCATACAATCTGCAACATATCCATGCCTGAAATAAAGTTTGAAGTATATAGTACTTTGGTTCATAAGTGCACAACATAAATTTCATGATCAGCATAGAATGCATGTACTGTATGTGTCTGGAACTAATTAGTTGGTCCACAGGCAACACTGGCCTGCCTTGTTGTTACACAGTTTAAAAGAAACGTAAAAGACAGAACAACAACAAACCTACTGGAGATGACAACAAGAATAGACGCTTGTTGATGATCGCTTGTGAAAGAGGATTAGATGAATGCATTAAATCTAGTTTAAACATATCCAAAGACATTTTTATTAGTCATAACTTCTGGAGGGAAACACTGCAGATACTGGACAAGGATGAAACTTGTGTCATTCCAACACTTGCTCACCAGTGGATCCTTTGCAGTGAATGGGTGCCGTCAGAATGAGAGTCCAAACAGCTGATAAAAATGTCCATTATTAAGACACTTTTAACTTTAAACCATTGCTTTCAAGTCAATAATCATAATGCTTCCTCCAGTGAAAAAGTCCATCTGCTGTTGTCTCTCACATCCAGTGTTGGGCACGTTACTAAAAAAGTAATTAATTATAGTTACTAGTTACTTCTCACAAATAGTAACTGAGTTACATCATTAAAAAAAGTAACTAATTACCAGGGAAAGTAACTATTGCGTTACTTTAAAAAAAATGTTCAAATGTCAAATAACTTGGATGCCCCAATATTAAATGTGTTAAATTAATGAAATGGACACTAAATAGAATAAATTATTATTATAAAACATTGTACATTAATCGACACTATTTATCTACTGACACTTAGCATCAGTTAGTCAAGCATTATAATATGATATTATGATAATTTAGCATTATATGATGATAGAACTTTAGTAATTAGAATATCCAAGTATGAATTCATATTTGTCATGTTGACTGAACTTAGGACTGGTGCTTAAGATATTGTTTGTCATATTGTGTTTCTATTAAAAAAAGGGGAAACAATTATAAGATAACAAAACTACTACGAATTCTACTACTAATAACAATATAAAAGGATTAATGAGCTGCTGGGTTCATGAATATTAATCAGGTTGTCTGCGTTCGCTCGAATTGATTCGCTGAAATCAAAACAGGGATGATAATAGGTGAGCGCCGGCCAATGAGATTGTCGTTTGCGCATTAGCTCCGCCCACTAACAGAGAACCCGGCAGTTCTTAAAAGCTGAAGAATTCCAAAGGAACTCCGTTATTTTGACACGAAAACACAACAAAGAATATTGTTTACATGTAGCGCGTCAATTCTGCATGTTATGAAAGACTCTCTCGCTCTGTATCTGTATCTGTGTGTGTGTGTGTGTGTGTGTGTGTGTGTGTGTGTGTGTGTGTGTGTGTGTGTGTGTGTGTGTGTGTGTGTGTGTGTGTGTGTGTGTGTGTGTGTGTGTGTGTGTGTGTGTGTGTGTGTGAGAGCGACAAAGCTACGGCGAGTCGTGCGCTTCACACTAGAGTTTACGGTACATCAAATACAGCTACACTGCGCATCCAGTCAGATGAACTGAAACATAAAATTCTAATAACATTATAATAAATTATAGTAACGCCACATTTTACTGTCAGTAACGGTAACGGCGTTGCAACGGGGGAAACAGTAATTAGTTTGATTACTCGTTACTGAAAACAATAACGCCGTTAGTAACGCCGTTTATTTATAACGCCGTTATTCCCATCACTGCTCACATCTGACGGCACCCATTCACTGCAGAGGATGCATTGGTGAGCAAGTGATGTAATACTGCATTTATCCAAATCTGATGAAGAAACAAACTCATCTACATCTTGGATGACCTGAGGGTGAGCACATTTTCAGCAAACTTTCATTTTCAGGTGCACTATTCCTTTAAGGCGTAACATCAAATCCTGTTACAGAGGAAGAAGAACTCAATGACTTGTAATATTCCAGATTGTTATGGTTTCAGTCCAGCAGTGACGCTGTGGGGAATTCAAGCATTGCACGTGTCAGGGTGAAAGTTCATCGAGTTGAACCTGTCCTTCTGCTCTTAATAGAAAAGAGCTGCTGTAATCCACTGTTATTAGCAGAAATTCACCTTGTATTACAGCTCTCTCTGTTTCTCTCTCGCTCTGGGCATTCATTTAGCGCTGATATTTTTGGCAGTGTTTGGGCTGTTCATCATATAGGATCACGAGGCTCAGTGTGAGTTCAGAGCCGTGGCGATTTCAGAAAAATCTAAATGAAACAACGCTGTGAGTAATGCACGGGGTCAAAAAGGGTCTTGATTTATGCATTTAAATATTTTTTATGAAAGAAGAGAAGGGCTTGGGTTGGATGGGTGTTGGTCCGCTATCAAAGGATGCTGGGAATAGCTCAGATAGCATCAAGCATGAATTTTAGGATATTAAAAAACACCCACAACCCATCCGGCCCAAATGAGGAAATGACATCATATGCAAACCAATAAGTGCTTAATTTAATTGTCAATTTGGGACAGATCATATCACAATTAAAGAATTATAAAATAAGAAAGTGGGATGAAATTTCACCCTACTTTAGGGTCTGCATGGCCAAAAATGCTAAGAAATGTGTTTGTAGTTGATTTTGGAACAAATATTCTCTGTAAATGTTGGTCAAGGAAGTGGCTGAGGTAGAAAACGAGGTCTGAAACATTACAAATAAAAGTATGCATAATATTAGTGAGTCTAAAATCACAGTCAAACGTGGGTCTGTAAGCGCAAGAGTCTCTTTTGATTAAATGCAGACCTCATTATAGCACATTTACAGTCATATTCAAAATATCAGAGTTAATGAGAGCGGATCGTATGGTTCCCTGTGGATTTTGATGAAATATTATGTATCAGTCCTCAGACACGGCTGTTTCCGTAGCACACCGCAACTCCATTTCTTAAAACGTTAGGAAGCAGAACCGAGGCTAAAAGCTTCCTCGTTATAGAATTAGAAAACTTTTAGAAAGGACTAGAAGAAAGTGACTTTGTTGTCTAATTATTCACTAGTTTTATGGCATTTATATATGATTCTTGATGTAATCTATATGATAGTGTCTTAAAAGTTAACAAAATAATCCTGTATACTTACACAACTGATCATAATTTAGTCAGTAACATATTTTTTTGTTGTTGTTGTTAATAAATGAATACTTTTTTTCATCAACGATGCATTAAATTGATCAAAAGTGACAGTAAAGACATTTATAATGTTACAAAATAATTATATTTCAAATAAATGCTGTTCTTCTGAACTTTCTAATCATCTGTGAATCCTGAAAAATAAAATGTATGATGGTTTCCAAAACAATAAAAATGTTTTCAACATTGATAATAATCAGAAATGTTTATAATCAGCATATTATTATGATTTCTGAAGATCATGTGACACTGAAGACTGGAGTAATGATGCTGAAAATACAGCTTTGATCACAGAAATAAATTACAGTTTAACACATATTCACATAGAAAATAGCCATTTAAAATTGTAATAATATTTCATATTTTTACTGCATTTATGATCAAATAAATGCAGCGTGGGTGAACAGGAGAGACTTTTTTTCACTAACTAACTGACTACAGTCTTTTGAACAGTACTGTAAATTTAAAATATTAATTCCTTCCCTTCCAGGAAAATTAACCAGATAACATCATCTCATATTTTCATATATGTAGCTGTATTGTAAGCAAAAGACTATTGGATATTTACATCAATACAGGAAAACAATTGTGTTGATCAAACCATTTTAAAACTAATAAAGAAATGATTGAACAAACATATCAAGTTTCATCTAAATACCGTGCAGAAAGCAGACTAATGTTTTCACAAACATTAATTTTTGGAGCACTTGTCTCCATTAATGTATTAACACCTACCGATAATAATTTCTAAAGCACCTGAGGAATCAGAAATCACTGCCAAGCGAGTCTGCCAAGATTTGACGATCTTGGTTTACTGTTCTGAAAATGTTTTACCGGTCTGCTCATGCCATCGGTTTTACTGTGCGCTCAATTAGAAATCGTTCTCTTCAACAGCAGCAAATCAACTGTGTGTCAAAGGCTTTCTTTTGACTAATGCGTAGAGTGATGAAAAAACGCTTTAGTCAGTAATTCGGTGGATGGAATATGTGCGGATGACGACTGTAAGCAACATCAGTCGCACCATGTATTGAAGCCATTATGAGGTGCAGCAGGAATTTTAGTAAAACTGAAGTGAGTTTGAGCCCCTCCGCGGTAGAAAGGAGAAACCAGCACAGGAAGAGCAAATATGGACCAGATGTGTTTGTTATTTAGCGGCGGAGGACTAAAGGCTGCTCTGTTGGCACGTTCGGCCGCGGTTTCTCATTATTCTGTTCCCCGATGAGCCATTGCATCCATTCCAGGCGACTGAACGAGTCTCAGTGTTTGTATGCGGTGTGTAATGTTGAAAATGTGTGCAGCTTCATTGTCTGAGAGCTTCGTAAAATGGACCAGACTTGTAATCATATTCAATATTGCCAAATTGAAAGCTGGAGATGGTTTGGAGCATCAAAAATCCCCTTGGCTCCTCTGGACACAGATATTGGTGTTGGCTTGTTTTTGTAAATGTAAGAAGGATTATAAAGGGACTATCTGTCGATATCAGCTTTGATGGATTGACCACAACGCACAGACACTGACGACAGCAGAACCTCAGTCGATAATATCAGATCTCCAAAAGCTTTTAGGGACTTAAATGGAAAGTTTGAGATTCACAATTGAGAGCAATGAGCAGGATAGAGTCGAATTTAATCACACAGGCTATAAGATGTGACTCTTATGGGAATGTCTCTCCTCTCATAATTGATTTGAATCAATTCATTCTTACACTACAATTACTTTAAGCCAGAGAGCAACTACTCAAGCCTGGTAGAGTTTAATAGTTAGGCTATTATATGCACAGTACATCGTTCAAAACTTGGCATTGGTAAGAATTTGTAGTGTTTTTGAAAAAAAAAAGTCTTAAGATTTGATCAGAAATACTGTAAAAATTATGAAATATTATTACAATGTAAAATAGCTGTTTTCTATGTGAATATGTGTTAAACTGTAATTTATTTCTGTGATCAAAGCTGTATTTTCAGCATCATTACTGCAGTCTTCAGTGTCACATGATCTTCAGAAATCATAATAATATGCTGATTTGCTGCTCAAGAAACATTTCTGATTATTATCAATGTTGAAAACAGTTGTGCTGCATGATATTTTTGTGGAAACCGTGACACATTTAATTTTTTCAGGATTCACAGATGAATATAAAGTTCAAAAGAACAGTATTTATTTGAAATATAAATATTTTGTAACATTATAAATGTCTTTACTGTCACTTTTGATCAATTAAAAGTGTCCTTGGTGAATTTCCTACCAAAATAAAATATCGACTGCTAACTTTTTGAACAGTAGTGTACATATTATATAAAAAATAATAAAAGATCAAATAAAATGAAAGAAAAACAACAACTAGAATCATTCATGTCAGTAGCACAAAAGATTTGATTTAACATTGATTTAAGATAAATATTCAAGCTAAATTTAAAAGAGTTCTAAGATTATAATTATAAAACAGATCATTCTGAATCTTAATTCTGAATAAATGACCTGAGTTCACTGTGAAATTATTAAACATACACATGCACTGCACATGTTGTATTAATAGGGTAAATGCAATCAATCTACAGTTGAGTTGGTGAACTATATTACTGATAAATACATAGAAATAAATTCTAATCTCAGTGTTTTGTTGTGCTTTTACCCATGACGTGAATCACTGAATTAAAACATGCTGCTTTATTTTACACTTTGAACTTTTTAAAACCAAAATGCTTGAATAGTTGTTTATTGTTTCCAGATATTTGGTCAGTATTTCGCTCAGCATCTGGTTTCTGAGTTTACGTGTCAAGAAAGTGAATCACCACAAGCTCTGATTCATTTATAAAAATCCCAGCAAATCTCTGTAGCGCAGGAAAAGTCTCGTCTGACCTTTTCTTACTGGCACGGTTTACTACAGCCATATTAGATCAGAACGCTGTTATATAAATGACTTCAATACAGATACAAAAGAAAGGGAACAAGTGAGAAAATGAAGCTGTGTGGGTGTGAAATAGATCCAGGACTGCAGAGTTTGTGTCTAATTCACCAACATTTCCTTCTTAAAACATACTAGATATATTACAGTGTCAGTGCTTTATGATTATTTATACTCCGGTCTGGTGCCACGAACTTATCAAACTGTTTTACAACAATGTAATACAGCTTACGGTTTGGCCTCAGGTGGAAAGTTTGCAGAAATGTGTGACTAACATGAAAACACAGCAGAAATGCACTGGACAGCAGGTAAACTCTGTGATATATTACCCACAATACATCTAAAGCAGCTGTTATAACTTCTACCCGATGTCCTTCGTTACACTGATCTGGTCTTGCATTTTGTATTCAGATGTTTTTGCTAGTTTTTAACAACGGGAATATGATTTGCAGTACAGTTTGTGAGATCTCAATGAACAATGGTGTTCACAGAGCCACAAAACCTGACTCCATTTACTCACCCAAACCTGGATAACTCTTTCTATTGTAGAACACAAAAAGAGATGTTTTGAAGAATGTTAATGCTGCTCTCTTCCATGCAACAATGCCATATAGTGATCAAGATCCATACAAGCACAATAAAAAGTACCATTTATATTACTTAAACTATATATTGAAGTCATACAATTGCTTTGTATGATAAACAGACTGAAATGTAAGTCATAATTTATTAAATAATTCATCTAAAATCTAATTTGCGCTTCCATATATTTAAATTATGGGTGTTACATTTAAACATGTAGAAGCAAGGATGAGTTTTGAGAGCTTTATGAATATGTGTGTGATTAAATAAAGACATAATGTGTATTTCTGAGTGAAGTATTGCTTTAAAGCTCCTGAAGGAACACTTGAGAGAGATACGCTGATACTTCACATTCATAAGCTTCCAAAGGAGTTTTCTTCCTTATGTTTACATTTTCCTGAACTTATTTCAGTGCTTAAACCTGCTTTGAGTCAAGTTTTATATAACATGTGCACCACGGTTTGTGGTCAGTATGATTTTTTTTTAAAGAAATTAATACTTGTATTCAGCAAAAATGCATTAAATTGATCAAAAGTGACAGTAGCAAAACTGTATATAAAATAAATGCTGTTCTTTTGAACTTTCTATTCATCTGTGAATCCTGAAAAATAAAATGAATCAGTTTTCACAAAAATATCATGCAGCACAACTGTTTTCAACATTGATAATACAGCAAATCAGCATATTATTATGATTTCTGAAGATCATGTGACACTGAAGACTGCAGTAATGATGCTGAAAATACAGCTTTGATCATAGAAATAAATTACAGTTTAACATAGAAAACCAACCTAGTCTCATGGCATTTATGTACCTGGGTGCACTTTTTAGCGAGACACGAAATACGTACCAATAACTACATATTACTGCAGTTTCAGTTTCCAAAAGAAACAAACACTAGAGGCAGTAAAGCTCTCTAAAAACACCTTTTACTCCTTTTCACACAAATTTACAGAGTTTTGATTAATAAAGCGTATTTTTCGCACAATTACTTTAAGAATATCATGTTACTACTTCAAAACAATATTAATATGCTGGGAGATTTGAAAACTGATGCTTTCGAATGTTAGCATCGCACATATCCAGCCTTGTATCTATGGGTTTTCGTAGCCGGTAAGTTTGTTCGGTAGCTCACCGAGTACGGAGACGTACTTAGGAGGCGAGGAGCTCCGGTTCGAATCCCGTGTAACCACGGTTCGACAAAACAGTTCAAATCTGCAGATAAGAAAGTTGAAATGGGCACGGTTGCATCAATACGTTTTTATACCAGTTATGCATTTGTTAACACTATCGGGTAGGTTTAGGGTTGGGTTTGGTGTAGGGCATATTTCCAACACGATAGAGCATTAACTTTTAGGGACAGACCCCGGATATTTGAATTCTGAACCGCCGCAGTACGTACCTGAAGCAACATAATAAAAACACAGCAATACGTACCTATATCAACATAATAAAAACGTGCCAGGGTTCACGTATTTAACCTGTGTTTTAGCGCCACTCAGTGGACATTTCTCTTTGAAGCTGCGGCGAAACGTGCAGTAAGGTACGTAAAACGGTGTCGCACAGAAAGTGCACAGAGGTACATATTTTTATGAGACCAGGTTGTAGAAAACAGACATTTTAAATTATAATAATATTTCACTGTTTTTGTTGTATTTTTGATCAAGTAAAAGCAGCATTGGTAAGCAGAACAGACTTCTTTCAGAAACATGAAACAGGTCAGATAGCAAGCAGATAAATAAGTGAATAAATGAAGACGAGTGCTGGTAAGGACCCGTGAATCATGTCTTCCTGAGGAAGTGAGGTGAGGCTCTCCATTGAGTTCTGTTTCCTCAGGAAACCGTCTTGCCTCGAGAGGACATCGTCTCTTTGTCCTGCACTTATATTTCTCTTTCTCCTGGGATCAATGGGCTTTCAATGTTCTCATTACATCAGTGTTTCTCCAACAAAAACTTAAAGAGATACTTCACCCAAACATTCACTCGCCCTCATGTCCTACAAAAACTGTTACTTTCAGAGGGATTCAAAAAGATTGAACTTGCTATATAACTCACGTTGCTATGGAAGCTTGTTTCCACCACGGGATAAAAAAATAATAATAATAAATAAAGGCAACTTTTATTGAATTTTGAGAAATAAACTCAAAATTGCAAGAAATAAACTCAGAAAAACTCAGAAAAGAAATAAAATCAGAAAAACAGAACGGCAAAACAAACTCAGAATTTTGACTTTTTTTCTCATAATAGTTGATATTCAGGGTTTTTTTCACCATGGAATAAAAAATTAAAAAGGTAGCCTAATTGTGACTTCTTTTTATCACAATTCTGACTTTTTCCTCACAATTGTGTTTATTTCTCAATTCTGACTTTTTTCTAAGAGTTCTGAGTTTATATCACAATTCTGAGTTAATAACTTGCATTTCTGACTTTATATCTCGCAATTCTATGAAAAAAGTCAGAATTGTGAGATATAAAGTTAAAATTAACTTTTTAAAAATGTTATTTATCCTGTGGAGGAAACCGGCTTCCACACGTTTCACAGATTCCAGTATGAATTAATTATAATGCATGGCGGAGTTACAGATAATTGCAGATAAAGAGCTGCAGTAAACTGTGCTAAAGAAACTCTCACGTGTTCAAGTCCAGCTCGGGCTTCATGAGTCCTGCAGTGATCCTCATCTGAGATCTGCCCAAACACATATCATCACCTTACACCAGTCCAGGATAGAGACAGGTAAAGGTCTGTAATTAATAGCAGCATCTGGCTGTAATGATGCTCAGGTTTGACTCAACAAACCTCTTCACTGAACCACTGTCAGACTACATACGTCCATATATACACAGCTCAGCAGCCATTCACCTTCAAGACATCAGAGCAGATGACCTCTGAAGGACCACTACAACACCAGGGTTATGAGCGGAGACACTATAGAGGAGTTTCTAAAGCACTCAAACTCTGTTTGGTTGGATCAATATGTATTAGTCAAGTGTAACTTTTCCAAAAATAAATTAAATCAATAACTTTGAAATGTTCAGTTTTTATTTAAAAGACTCGAAGCAAATGATAAAACTCTTTGTGAGGAAAAAAAAAAACATTAAGTCTGACATTAGTAAAGAAATAGTGTTAAAACAAAGACTAAAAACTGTAAAAATATGAACATACACTACAGTTTGGGGTCAGTAAGACTAGTGTTTTGTTTGTTTTTGAAAGAAATTAATATTTTAATAGTAATGAATTTGATTGTTTTTACTGTATTTTTTATCAAATAAATGCAGTCTTGGTGTTTATATACAGTCTCCAAACTGTTCATGTGGTGTCAAACAACACTCTTAATTTTTGGGCATACATCCTACTGTATTTTTGTTTATTACTCAATGTTTCTAGGTCACTCTCACATGCAAATACTGCCCACTGAAAAGCTATATAGCACCTTATATTTATCTATATGATGGATTACAGCCTGAGAATCACGTCATGATGCCGGAAGCGTGCAGGGGGCTAACAATCAGCAGCACAGATGGGAAACATCTTCATCTGTCTGAACCCGTGACCCTCAGCCATCGGCCAGCTGTCCTTAAATCAGCTCCACATGTGGAACAGCAATGGCTCAAATGTTTGTCGAGTCTTTCATGAGACTTCTAGAAGACAAATTCTGCATGGACAAATTTACTGACACTTTAAATGCAATACATGATTACCAAATTTTTTTTTTTTTAATTGTTGAACATAGTGATTACAATTTTTTATAAAATGTTCACTGTTAATGTACATTATTAGTTGTAAGAATAAGTGCTCATGGAAAACTCAAAACACCAGTAAAAATAAATAAATAATAATAATAAAAAAAATGCATAAATAGGTTTTGTACAAAAGTCATAGTTTTAAGAGTAAATTGCAACATTATGAGATTTTAGTAATACAAGTTTGAGAATAAAATCAAATAATTTGTTATGAGAATAGCATTAAAAGTCATAAGAACGTTTTAAGTTGTAAAACCATAAAAAAAAAACATTTGCCATTACAAACTTTTCTAATTTTCATTTATGTTAATTTGATGTACTAAAATAAATAATAAAACTGAAAAATATAATATAAAAAAATTTAGTTTTAAAAATGAGTTTAAAAAAATAAATACTGTAAAAAAACTGTAAATGACAAAAAAAAAAAAACGAAACTACTAAAAGTGTAACTAAAACTAAAATAAAAAATACAAAAATAAAAACAAATGCAAATCATTAATAATAATTACAATACTATCTCAATGATACTAAAATAACACCAAATTTTGGTTTTAAATCACTTATTTAACAAAATATTCTTTCATTTTTTATCTAATTTTATAATAATAATATAATATAATGTGCCAATTTAATAATATAATATAATGTATCAATTTAAGAGCCTATTTGTGTACATATAGGCTCTGGATGTCTGGAAATGTCAGTCATCTGTATTTTTTTGCCAGTTTTATTGTCATCCAGGTGAAAATCTCAGTCTGATCATTATGATTCATGTCCGTAACAAAAACAGTTTAAGGGCATGAGAAATATAAGTATGAGCAATAATAACAGCAATGCTTGTTTAAAGGGATAGTTCACTTTGAAATTAAAATGTGGTATCTATCAGCTTACCCCAAGGGCATCCAAGATGTAGGTGTCTTTTTTTCTTCAGTAGATCCAATTTTGATGTTTTTAGGTCAAACCGTTCTAGTCTGTCAGTCATATAATGGCAGGTATAGGTCACTGTCTCTATAATAGTGTTATAATTGTGTTTTCTCACACAAACCGCTCGTTTCGTGTCTTAGGCCATCAATGTGTAGTTACGATGGGGAATTGTTTAATTTTAATTTCTCTGTGCATGTTCTTTTTCCCTCTTATAGAGACAGTGACCTATACCTGCCATTATATGACTGACAGACTAGAACGGTTTGACCTAAAAACATCAAAATTGGATCTACTGAAGAAAAAGACACCTACATCTTGGATGCCCTTGGGGTAAGCTGATAGATACCACATTTTAATTTCAAAGTGAACTATCCCTTTAAGCAAGCAGCGCTAATAAAGAATCAAAAGAGTGTGTAAAGATCAGGCAGGTCATCTCTCCCTCGGGTTCAGAGCTCATCTCTGCTCAGTTACAGATGCTGATTTCACGGCCTGCGGCTGGAATCTCCTCAGACGAGCACGACAAGCCTCTGCAAGCCTCACAGATGAGTCAGGCACCCCAGGTGCTTCTCCAGTCACTCCCTCTGTATAAACAAACACCATCCACCAGCTTCTGCTGATAAATGAGAGCAGTTTGCAAAGGCTTGTCAAAAACACCCTCTTTGACTGAGCATTACTGCAAACGGATAATACTATAGCATTATCACCACTCCATAAGGGAGTCATTTCCAGAGGATTCTGATCAAACCAGACTCATTTCACTCTTGCAGATGATCTCATTCTGTGGTTTAAAGGAATAGTTCAACCCACAATGAAAATTAGCTGGAAATGTGCTCACCCTCAGGTCATACAAGATTAGGATGAGTTTGTTTCTTCATCAGATTTGGAGAAATGTGTCTCTGCATCAGTGTCTCATCAATGGATGCTCTGCAGTGAATGGGTGCCGTCAGAATGAGAGTCCAAACAGCTGATAAAAACATCACAATAATCACAATTTAACTATACGAGTCCATAATCCATAATAACTCTTCCTCCAGTGAAAAAGTGTTCTGGTCTGAATCAGGAGAGAAATCTGCATCAGATCAAGCAGCGTTTACAAGACAAAACAGCTCTAAACAAATAAGTGGCTGGATTTTGATGTGAGAGATGACAGCAGATGCACTTTTTTATGAATTATGGACTCATATTTTAGTTAAAAACATCTTAATGCTGGATTTGTTTCATCTTTTGTCTTCTCCAGATGTTAACTGATGGACTGGAGTGGTGTGGATTATTGTGATGTTTTTATCAGACTCTCATTCTGACGGCACCCATTCACTGCAGAGCATCCATTGCTGAGACACTGATGCAGAGACACATTTCTACAAACCTGATGAAGAAACAAACTCATCCTGATCTTGGATGATCTGAGGATGAGTAGATTTTTCAGCAAACTTTCATCTTTGGTTGAACTATTCCTTTAAGCAAACATCTCAACCTCAAGTAGGAGTTTGGTCCAAAGCAACACATGAACCCAGTGATTCAAGGCTCTGGTGTTGTTGTTCTGGCGAGACTGTTTTATCAAGCAGTGAAACATCCTTTCAGAGGAAGTTTTTATCGCTCACAGGTCACTCTTTCATAGTTCAGGAGACCTAAACACCTACGAAAGAACCGCTGCCTTTCCTGTTTTGACATTTCTCTGGGACGGGATATTTAGTCAAGGCCTTTTAGCTTTTTTGTAAATGGTCAATAAACTTTAGTTCAAAAGCATATGCATTTATTCAAAACAACTTTCAATGTAGAGTGCAATGACTAATTCATCCAAATTAAAGGCTAAAAACTGCCTAAATTAATCAAATAATCCTGAAAACTAAAATGCATCATGGTTTCCACAAAAATATTGTGCAGCACAACTGTTTTCAACATTGATAATAATCAGAAATGTTTCTTGAGCAGTATATTATTATGATTTCTGAAGATCATGTGACACTGAAGACTGGAGTAATGATGCTGAAAATACAGTTTTGATCACAGAAATAAATTACAGTTTAACAGATATTAACATATAAAAAAGTTGTTTTAAATTATTATTGCTGCTTTATCAAAGCATTAATCTGTCAATTCTATTGTATTGTTCTTCTTGTTTTTACAATATGCTTTCTGTTAAAAACCGGACCAAATTACAAAGGTGTCCAATATTGCTGCAAAAGTTATAGGTCTTTCAACACCTAACCTCACAGAAGTCAATAACAGAGCTATTACACGCATTGCAATTTGAATAGAACAGGACTCCACACATCCACTTAATGAGTACTGAGCCCCACTGTCCTCAGGGCGCAGGTATAGGGCTATGAGGTGTAGGAGGACCCGCTTTGGAAGAAGCATGATTCCTTCAGCCATCACATATCTCAACAATAGACATCGCTGAGGTTATCTTAACCATTGTTTTGTTTGTTTGTCTTTTGTGTATATATAATATAATTGTACTATGTCTGTTGTGTTGTGTGTGTCAAATAAGGGCAGTGCTGTGGAAAAGAATTTCCCTCTTGGGGGACAATAAAGTTAATCTTATCTTAAAGTGTAAGAATATTTCACAAATGTTACTGTATTTTTGATCAAATAAATACAGGCTTGGTGAGCAAAAGAGATTTCTTTCTGACCAAAAAAAACAAAAACAAATCTTACCAATCACTAAAACAGTAGTGTATCAAAAAAACAACAAAAACATAATTGCTGACATACAGTAAAAGAGCTCTGAAACTGAAGTAAATCACATACTGCAGCTCATATAATTTGATTATTCAAAATGTTTAAATCTAAATGTGAATATCATCTCATTTCAGCTTTTGCTGTGTTTAAATCAGAGCTCAGACATTATTGAGATTTCTCATGAAACTCTTCAGACTCTTGGTGTTCATTTATTATGGTCTTTTCCTCATGAGAACAAAAATCTCAGTTTGTCTCCATTTAACCTCATTCTCTATCAATCTAGGTGATAAGTGTGATATCAGAGAGATATTTGGCTCTGGTTAGTCTAGTTGACCGCTAGAGGCTCATATGTTGAATCTGATGAGGTACGAGCTGAACTTATGAACCGATGACACACTGAGGAATGCTGGGAAATCAGCGGAGCTTCATTCCTCCCTCGGTGAAGCTGACACCGCCAGTAGCTGAGGATCTCCAGCAAACCTCTGATGAAAACAATCCATCAGCCTCCAGATACACAGAACAGCATTCAGTGCAGAGCCTCTTTAAACGTCAAAACTCACAGAACTAGCAGCAACACAGATGTTTCTGAATAAACCAACAACACACACACCTTAATAACAGCGTGTGCAGCTGAGATCAGATGGGACTCATTCTGGAGGAATCACACAAACGTCCTCTCAAACACACTGTATATTACTCATGATATTCAGCCTGAGGCCTTAAAGGGACAGTTCACCCAAAAATGAACATTCTGTCATCATTTACTCAAGTAGATCCAAACCTGTATGAATGTGTTTGTTCTGAACACAAAGGAAGATATTCTGAAGAATGAGGGAAACAGTATTTTTTTCCTACTATGGAAGTCAATGGTGCCCCAAAACAGCCTGATTACAAACTTTCTTCAGAATATCTTCCTCTGTGTTCAGAACAAACACATTCATACAGGTTTGGATCTACTTGAGGATGAGTAAATGATGACAGAATTTCTAAGACTATCCCTTTAAAGCTGTAATTAATAACTCAGATTCGTCTGTAATTCCTACAGCAATGATGTGAACTGTGGCTTTAACTGTTACTAAGAAAGTTTGGCAAGTACTTTGAAGTGTGTCATTTATTAAAGATAAACTGAGAAGAAACTGAGCCATCCTGTGTGTGTCCATTGACCTAATACACATTTAAATAAAAAAATAAAATAAAATAAAACTTTGATATATTATTATTTATTGTTGTTTTTTCTTAAAATGTGAAAATTCACGACAGTAAAAAAACTTTCAATATAAAACTGTAATTTTATTTTTAAATGTTTGTTTAGCCAATTTCCACCTATTCATGAATATTATATTTCAATATACAGTAAAAAACAAAAACACAAATAATACAATTTTGTTTTTGTTGACATACAATCAAAATTTTCAATTGTTTTAAATATTTTTTTTTAGTTTTGTCCTTGCACCTGTTCTTCAACCCTGTTTGTTATAACATTTCCACCTTAAATAATAATAATAATAATAATAATAATAATTATAATAATAATAACAAATAAATACACAGATACATGAATAAATAAATAATGTTTTAAAAGAGCAGGGTCATGTGTTATTAATCTATAATTTGTCAACAATGTATTTATTTATTAAAATGCCCAAACTGAATGATCATATCAAAATTTACTAAGTTATCTATTGTAATTACATAAAAATGGTATGAATAAATTAGTGTTATTTTAGTATTATTGCTACACTATTTTGTTAATATTGTAAATCAGATTTTACTTTTATAGCTTCTGTTTTTATTTTCATATTTTTTTTGTCATTCTGATGTTTTGTGATTTATTTATTTTGTATAGTTTTTTTTAAATATGTGTATATAGCTTTTTATTAAGTTTCAGTTTTGAGTTGATTTATTTAGTTTTAGTACTTCATCTTAAACTACATAAAGAAGGCAACTAGCTGAAATAAAATAAGTGATAAATAAATATAATAATTCATTTCAGCTAAGATTTATTTTATTTCAGGTAATGAAAGTGACTTTTTTTATGGTTTTAGTTTTAGTTCATGTACCACTGGTATAAATTCTAAATTTAATTTTAATTTACTTCATTCTAAACCTATATTTGTCGTCCACTGATCTGAATAACTACAACAATATCTACGGCAGGTAAGACCTTGTTTCTTGGTTCTGAGTCGGGAATATATTCTGTCACAGTAACCATTTCAAATAAGAGAAAATGATATCTAGAAAAAAGTGTTTGGGAACCTGCTTGGATTACTTGAGCAATTCCAGTCCTGCGTCAGAAATCACACACTTATACAGACAACTCGTGAGAGCATGTCATTACACGAGGAACATGCAGAGCATCAAACCGCTGAAGGGTCTCAGAGACTCACCCTTCATCGTTGTCTTCGTGGGCTCGGCGAAGAGAGGGATGAGTAAGAGGAAGAGGAGGTAGACGAAGGACAGCCAGTTGTACCGGAACAAACATGCTGTGAAATACAGAAGAACAGGAGGAGATGATGAGCGTGTTTGTCTTCTGTCTCCAGACTGTGATAACAGCACATAAATCAGACACTGCTAGAGTCTCTTCATTCATTAAAGGACTGTGATACGAACATGAATCCTGTCATACAGAGCATTCCAGCAGATCAATCAATGACCTGCAGCCCGGCACAAAGAGCTCTCAAAATATCACACTTTACCATTCAATTAACTGTCTGCTTCAAGTCAGTGAAATAAAGGAATTAACATAGCTTGAAAAAACTCTTTTGGAGATGCCACTTTGTGTGGTATTTTTATATCTAATGCAGGGAAATGTACTCATTTTTGTGGAGCATAAATATCAAAATAATTTGCTGATGGAGAATAAATGGATGGAGGGAATAAAATAAAATAAAATAAAATAAAATAAAATAAAATAAAATAAAATAAAATAAAATAAAATAAAATAAAATAAAATAAAATAAAATAAAATAAAATAAAATAAAATAAAATAAAATAAAATAAAATAAAATAAAATAAAATAAAATAAAAATAAAATAAAATAAAATAAAATAAAATAAAATAAAATAAAATAAAATAAAATAAAATAAAATAAAATAAAATAAAATAAAATAAAATAAAATAAAATAAAATAAAATAAAATAAAAGTGTATGACCCACTTTTAAAGTATAGTAAAAGTAAAGTATTGTAAAAGTAATTCCTAAATATAAATAAATAAATAATAAAATACTGACTCTCTCCCTCTTTATATATAGACAGAGATATAATATATCATTTGATATATTTTTAAAACATTTCATACATTAAAACTTCATTTAAAAAAGCAGTTTGGAGAATTAATGGATGGACGTAAAGTAAAGTAAAGTACAGGAAAATAATAAAAAAGGCAAAACTAACTGATGGAATCATTGCACATAAAAATGTTGAAATGTGTATAAATTAAAAGTAAATTTTAAAAATAAAATAACATTTTTAAAACAGTTTTGGAGAATGAATCATGAATCATTAATATGTACAAAATCACACTGATTGGATCACGTGAGCTGATTTACATTGAGCTGAACAAACCCAACATTACGTCTAAAATCTCTTAAAACCTCTGATAATTTATAATAATTATAACTGAAAGACAGCGAGTCCGAATGTTTGCATCTGCTGGACCAGACTCTTCTTTGCAGATCAATGTTGACTGATTTATTACAGATCATAGCGTAATGAGAAGATTAAACATCATATTGCTGGGAAATGTTCAGTCAGTTGCTGAAACATATGCTTGCTTTATTAATCGTGTGGAGCTGCCCTGTTAGGAACACTAAATTAGTCTTAATTAAATCAAGCGTATCTCTTTCATCAGTGTGACTACGAGAGCGCTGGACTCCATCCCACCAGATCTTGATGTTTTTGCATCGTTTCTTTGGTCTCTTTGAAGACGTGTGCGCTGTGAGCCGTCCAGTTCCTCCAAACCATCAGCCTTGTTTTCTCTGACAAATTGTGCAGCGCTAATGCAAAATGAGCTAAGGAAGGACAATTTGCTTTGGTTTGTCTCATTTGAAGCCACATCCTGGCTTTTCCACATCTGGAAATTAAACATGTTTTAACTGTACAGTGCAACCTCTTCTCTATTCCCTCCTGGACCAAACCTGACCGCAAGAAAAACACAACACAAACCAAAGAGATTCGACCCTTGAACGATCATCTCAAGATCCCATGAAAGAACTGTTTGATTTTAATGATCATAATGCCTTTCATTGACTACACATGACTGGATGAACCTCATGAAAAATGACATTTCACCCCAAAAATCAAGAAGCAATATAAGAAATCATATGTTCCTTTTTAGGACCATTAAGATTTTATGCCTTGTGACATTATTTTTAGTAATAATTAAGCACATTTCCCTAGACAAATAAGTATGAAAGAAGTATTAAAGTATATATACTGTATATCTGAAAGAAATCAATACTTTTTATTAATCAAGGATGCATTAAATGATCAAAATTGACTGTAAATGTGTTTAAAATGTAACAAAAGTTTTCTATTTCAAATAAATGCTGTTCTTTTGAACTTTCTATTCATCTGTGAATCCTGAAAAATAAAATGCATCACAGTTTCCACAAAAATATTGTGCAGCACAACTGTTTTCAACATTGATAATAATCAGAAATGTTTCTTGAGCAGCAAATCATCATATTATTATGATTTCTGAAGATCATGTGACACTGAAGACTGGAGTAATGATGCTGAAAATACAGCTTTGATCACAGAAATAAATTACAGTTTAACACATATTCACATAGAAAACAGCTGTTTTACATTGTAATAATATTTCACAATTTTACTGTTTTTACTGTATTTTTGATCAAATAAATACAGCCTTGGTGAACAGAAAAGACTTCTTTCAGAAACAGTTAAAAATCTTACTGACCTCAAACTTTTAAATGGTAGTGTATATTTATGAATATTCTCAATCATTAAATTATTTGATAATGATAGATAGATAGATAGTGGATGGATGGATGGATGGACGGACGGACAGATGGACAGATAGATAGATGGATAGATGGATAGATGGATAGATAGAAAGATTTATCTGAGCATGTGCTTGAAACAGAATCTTACGGGAACATGCAAAAACATGCACTAATAACTGTACTGTATATGTCTTAAACACGTTTCTCTTAAAAACACATCATGTATCAGAAACGAGAGGCAGCTGTTTTGTCCGAGGCTGGTTTTGTTGTGTTTAAAGCTGGACTGTTGGTGGCTGTGCTAACATCTTCTCGATATGTTTTTTGTGGTGGAGTGTGAGGGATTTTCAGCACAAATATTGTCAGTTTTAGATTTCGTGACTGCGTCCAGAGCGTCCATCGATCGCTGTATTGTCTGATGCTGGAGATCTGAATGGAGTCTCAGTTTGTGGCATTAGCAGGATTAGCTGTTCATTAACACTTCCCCGACGCCAGCTTCACACCTTCATCATCCCAGGCTTTGGGACACACTGAGCGTTTAGAGCCGAAGCGATGGGCTGCTGGCCATCACAAACACACCGGCCCCAAATGAAGTAAGGTTTATTTTCCTTGCTGCGCTCATTAGCCGTGTGTACAGTAAGCATGAATGTGAGGCTTGACGTGTTTTATCTGCTCGTTAGCACAGAGCGTCATCTCTCTGACGAGCCTGAGGTTATTACTAGAGCACTAGAGCATGCTGGGATTGAACCATCTTATCTAGGTCACATAATATTGTTACACAATTAGTTTTTCAACAAAATAGGTTTCAAAACCTAAATTATGACAAATTCAATCAATAAATCAATAAAGCATCAGGCATCATGCAGTAAACGTTAAAATCTCAGAAAAGAGATGCATATTAAAGTAAGCTTATTGTGAGTTTTGCCCATTTTCTCCACGGTTTGTCAACAAAAAAATGTAATGCATCTAAAATAAAATATTGAACTGACTATATAACTGACGATTATATATATACACACACACACACACACACACACATACAAAACTGCTATTCAATATCAGAGATACCAAAAGTAATTTAATGAATAAATCAATAAATCAAAAAAGCACCAGACATAATAACAGCTCAGAAAAAAAGGGAATAAGAAAAAAGCTTCAAATTAGTTAGTTTTGCCTCTTTGTTTCAAGTTTGTCTACTGCATCAATAAATAAATAAATAAAATATGACAAAAATATATAATTAAATAAAAATGTAATGTTTATAATTAAATATAAATTAGTGCTGTCAAATGATTAATCGCATCCTAAATAAAAAAATGTTTATATAATATGTGTGTACTGTGTACAGTGCCCTCCACTAATATTGGCACCCTTGATAAATATGAGCAAAGGCAGCTGTGAAAATAAATCTGCATTGTTTATCCTTTTGATCTTTCCCTCAAAAAATTTACAAAATTCTCACCTATCATTGAAGTAAAACAATTGAGTGGGGAGAAAATCTCATGATGAAATAAATGTTTTTCTCCAATGGATGTTGGCCACAATTATTGGCACCCTTAGAAATTCTTATGAGTAAAATATCTCTGAAGTATATTCCATTCATATTTAATTTTTTTAGCACACCAGGGTGACTAGGAGCATGAAATTGTCCAGCATGACTTTCTGTTCCACAGGATTATAAATATGAGGAACACAAAGACCAAATTTTATCATCCATCACAAGGAGTAAAACCTAAGAATATATTTCTGATGTGCAGCAAAAGATAATTGAGCTTCACAAATTAGTGAAGTGGCTTTAAGAAAAGAGCTAGAGCAGTGAAAAATATTTCCACCATCAGGGCAATAATTTTTCCAATCAACAGAAAATGTTATGAATCTGCCTGGAAGAGGACATATGTCTATATCATCCTAATGCATGAGGAGGAGAGTTTGAGTGGCTAAAGACTCTCAAGGATCACAGCTGGAGAATTGCAGAATATAGTTGAGTCTCGGGTCAGAAAACATAGAAAAAAATTGTCAAACAGTCCCTACATCACCACATAGGGTTTCAAGAAAAATTATCCTAGCTCATCCAAAAACAATCTCCAGCATATTCAGTTATCAGACACGACTGGAACTTCAAATGGGACTGGCTTCTATGGTCAGATGAAACTAAAAAAATAGCTTTTTAGCAGCAAACACTCAAGATGGGTTTGGTGCACACAATGAAAAAGTACCCCATGTGTACAATGAAATATACTGCTGTATTTTTGATGTTGTGGGCCTATTTTTCAGCTGGAGGTCCTGAACATCTTGTTTAGACACATGGCATCATGGATTCTATTAAATACCAACATATAAAAAATCAATAAGTGACTGACCCTGTTAGAAATCTTATAATGGGCCATGTTTGGATCTTCCAAACAGTAATCCAAACACAAATCAAAAACAACACAAAATGGGTCACTGGGCACAAAACCAAGCTTCTGCTATGGCCATTCCATCCTCTGACCTGAACCCTACAGAAAATGAGTGAGGTGAACTGAAGAGAAGAAGCACCGTCATGGAGCTGTGAATCTGAAGGATCTGGAGAGATTCTGGATGAAGGAATGGTCTCTGATCTCTTATCAGGTGTTCTCCAAACTCTTCAGGCATTATAGGAGAAAACTCAGAGCTGTTACAAAGGACATTGCAATAATTGGGTGCCAATAATTGTGCCAACATGAAATAGTGAAAGCATTTATTTCATCATGAGATTTTCATTTCAATTGTTTTACTTCAATGATAGTTGGAATTTTGTGAATATTTGAATGAAAGATCAAAAGGATTGCAGATTTATTTTCACATTTGCTCATATTTATCAAGTGCCAATATTAGTGGACACTGTATATTTATTATGTATATATAAATACACACACATAGAGTACATATTTTGAAAATATGTACATGTATTTATATGCATTTATTTATATTCATAAAATGTATATTATATATAAATATATTTAACATATTTTTCTTAAATATATACATGCATGTGTGTATTTGTATATACATAATAAATATGCACAGTACACACATATATATTATGTAAATAAAAACTTTTATTTTGTATGCGATTAATCATTTGACAGCACTAATATAAATTAACAATTTACATTTTTATCGATATGTTAAAATATTATGCAAAAACAATGATTTGCTATTAAAAAAAAATTGGCTTGAAACAAAATGTGATACTTTAGGGGTGTCAGGTTAAAACATTATACAATAAATAATTATATTTAATTATAAATTATACAATGTACTATATTGTACATGTAAGTGTTTTATCCTGTCACTCCTAAAGTGATTTTTTTTCCAAACCAAAATTCTCTTATCAACTCAAAACTGAACTTCATTGAGCTCTTTCATCATGAACAGATCGAGTTAAATGAGATGCCTGTAATCAAGTACTATTGTTTCTCTCCGTGTGAGTTTGTGTTAGTTTAACAAACTTCCTCTCAAATGAGACAAACCGCTCTGAAGCTGTTGATTTAACACTCTTTCGTTTCATTGCACAGCTATCTGTTAGCACACGTGAATGAGAGATCATTCTGCATTCGATGGCAGACACAAATACTTCTTGCTTTATTATTATTACCCAGATTATTTAGTTGCATTCATTTAATTTGAAGACCAAATTCTGTTTGCTCTTGATTTCTCATGAAGAACATTGTGTTTTTCTGCAAGTAATAGCTGCGAGGAAATATTACATATGTATGATTTCAAATAAACAGAGAGGAGATCATATTTGCTGAATATGACTCGAGCAACATCTGTGATTAATGCACAATTCAAAATATGATTCAATTTGCATTCTGGATGTCAAATATAGTTAAATGTGTTGTAAACCCGTTTGGTGCCGTTCAGTCGATGTGAGTCAGAGTTGGGCTTCTGTGCTAAAACAATGTTTGAGAACATCTCCAGACCGCTGAGACCTTTGATTTAATGAGTCACTCAGCCAAGCTTAAAGCTAGAAATGAAAATATCCCAAACAGCAGACAAACCACTAACCATCTGATAATGAGTCCAGCCTGACACACATCTACAGAGCTTTTGTTCGGTCAGTTTGTGGAGGACAGTGTGAACTATCAGGACAGATCTGTTAGGAGTGCCACTTTTTATTTGCCTTATATATATATAACTTCTTAAAAAGTTGTATATAATGGGATTAGAACCCTTAAACCAAACCAACCAACTAGTGGATCACAACATTACAAACTTTGATTTGATTTGAAAAAAGGTAGTGATGGATAGAATTACAATCCCATGATGCAAATGACATAATTCAATTAAAAATGATGTACAAATAATAAATCATTGATGTACAAATAGTTAAAGATGTCCCTTAATGTATACAGAGAAAAACTGTAATAGATCTAATGAGACATGTCATGTATTTTTACAGTAAAATACTGTTAAAAGTGAAGTTTGTGGAAGTGAAGTCATCAATTTACAGTGAAAAACTAATTCTGGATATTCACTGTGTTTAAAATGTATTTTATTTTATTTGTAAATTACAGTTTTTAACTGTAAAATGTACAGATTGTTTTGTAAATATTTTTTATTTTTGCTGTCTTTTTATATAATTATTCTGGCAACCACAGCTGCCAGTTTTTTTGTTGTTGTTTTTGTTGTTTATGTAAAAACAACAGTTTTTTTTTTTTAATAATTGAATTGAATTGCATTTTATTTATTTATTTATTTTATGTATTACTATTATTAGTAGTATTTATTTATTTAGCAGTGTAGAAACAATATGTCTTGCATTTATTTCAAAATATGCATATTACGCATAGAAATATTTAAGTAACAGAGCTGAAGAGTTCCTTTAGCACAGTTTGCAGCTCAAGACTCTGATTGGTGGAGATTTCTCTGCAGAATTATGGGTAATGTAGTCTTTCACCAGGAATTCTGCCATTGAACATGATTATTTAAAAAAAAATAATAATAATAATGCCGACTGATGGCCTCAACAGAAGTATATACCATCAATGAACAACGTTGGGGCTTACAGTAGGTCTGTCTGTAACGGTTTATAGGTTATCGTTAAAAATTAATTCCTGAGATTTTCGACTGCTGTAAACTATTAGGGAACATGTGATGGCTGAATGCTGAGGCTGTCCAATCAGAATCAAGTATTAAGCCATGTAAAAAACATTTGGTAACACTTTATTTTGATAGTCCACTTTAGACATTCTACTAACTATAAGTAACTTTGTAACTACATGTCTACTAACTCTCAGTAGGGTAGGTTTAGGGTTAGTAGAATAAGTTGACATATACTTGTAAAGTTTCTCATAGTCAGTATGTTGTAGACCCATCAAAATAAAGTGTTAGAAGATATTAAGCAGACAGTCTACTAATACTCTAATGACTGCTAGTTGACATGTAGTTACTTACTGTTAGTAGAGTGTCTAAAGTGGACTATCGAAATAAAGTGTTACCAAATGTTTTATAACTATGGTTTCTTTTATGAAATATAGTGAAGTACACACTGCAGGCGTTATGGATACCTTTATAACGCACAAAGGCATTTAGAAAGCATTGACTGGTTTCATGTAAACTGTTTCCCTGTATTCTGTTCACAGTGTTCTAATGTTAAGCGTGGTGAATGAAAATATGAATACATGCTGGGATCTGGCATAAGCGTTTTATTTGGTTAGCTGTTGGAATTAAATATCCCAGCATTCCTGGCAAAGACTTTTACACCCAAACTAAATAACACTGATGTTGACATTGAAATAATACCAAAGTTTACAAAAATATACAAAAAAATACCCAAAATACCAAATTTTATATTAGAACTAAACATTAATGTCGGGCATAAATGTGTCAGTTCATTGATGCTGGGGAATTTATGAGTGTTTGAGAGGACAGAAAAACCACAGGCAGAAATAGAGAGGTGCGTCTGCATCAAAACCATGTTCCCTCGCTGATTCACACACACACACACACACACACACACACACACACACACACACACACACACACACACACACACACACACACACACACACACACACACACACACACACACACACACACACACACTCACACACACACACACACACACACACTCACACACACACACACACACACACACACACACACACACACACACACACACACACACACACACACACACACACACACACACACACACACACACACACACACACACACACACACACACACACACACACACACACACACACACTCACACACACACACACACACACACACACACACACACACACACACACACACACTCACACACACACACACACACACACACACACACACACACACACACACACACACACACACACACACACACACACACACACACACACTCACACACACACACACACACACACACACACACACACACACACACACACACACACACACACACACACACACACACTCACACACTCACACACACACACACACACACACACACACACTCACACACACACACACTCACACATGTTGTGTTTCCATGTTTTATGGGGACATTCCATAGGCGTAATGGTTTTTATACTGTACAATCTGTATGTGCTATTGCCCTACACCTACCCTACACCTAAACTTAGCCCTCACAGGAGACTGTCTGCATTTTTAGATTTTCAAAAAACTTTATGCTGCATGATTTATAAGCTTGTTTCCTCATGGGGACCAAAAAATGTCCCCACAAGATAAAGATTTACTGGTATTACTATCCTTGTGGGGACATTTGGTCCCCAGGACGTGATAAATACCAGGTACACACACACACACACACACACACACACACACACACACACACACACACACACACTCACACACACACACTCACACACACACACACACACACACACACACACACACACACACACTCACACACACACACACACACACACACACACACACACACACACACACACACACACACACACACACACACACACACACACACACACACACACACACACACACACACACACACACACACACACACACACACACACACACACACACACACACACACACACACACACACACACTCACACACACACACACTCACACACACACACACACACACACACACAGTAACTGGATGTTATTTCTTCAGCTCTGTTTACACTTGGACTGAAACGCCTCGTTAAGAGCTTATCTGTTTATAGTTAACTAAAACTAAAACTCAGACTAAAACCATAATAATAAAAAATACAATACTTGAAACAAAATGAACACTAACTGAATTAAAATAAAATATAATAAGCTTTGTATTTCAGCTTTTCACTACAATAACTAAAACAGAAATACCAATAAATGATAACACGTTATAACAATTAACAGGATTTTTATTTTAATTTTAGTTAAAGTTTTAGTAAATTTGTTGTGTTTTTTTTTTAGTTAATTTTTTGTATTTTTTTGGTCGTACAAGTCATTTCAACTATATATTTAATTTCAAAATTACATTAAAGTGACTTAAAAAAAATTGTGCTGAATCTCGTATGACTTAAAAAAATAAGTTGATAGATAATAAAATAACTGATAGATGAAATAATATAAAAAATGGTACATTGCTATATAGGATGAAAACAGATCTAATGGGACATTTAACGTAATTTTACAGTAAAATACTGTTAAATATACAGTATTTGAAAGTAAAGAGAACATGTTATAAATAACAATGTTAATTTTTTGTAATAATATAATATACATAATTTGAAATTCCCCCCCAAAGTTTGTTTGTTTACAGGATGTTCTGCAAAGTTTATATATATATATATATACAGTATTTTCTTACAGAATTATTCTAGTAAACCACAGCAGGACTTTATTTTATTAGCCCCGTTTGGATTTTACTTCTACGTTGCTATTAAAAAGAATTCATAAACATTTCTACCTCTCTGTATAGTTATAGGGGTTATGTTCTATACTGTCCTTGATAATGTTTGTTTCAGTGTCTGTGCAAATATATATATGAATACCTACAAATCTGAATAAGATGATCCTCGTGAAGCAGTTCAACCCCAAATGTGGTGTATTTTGTCTGTATAGTGTGTTTATAATGTGTCTATATTTTGACAAAAACGTCAAATAAAAGCTGTTTAACCTCTGAGATGTTTAGTGAGAGATAATAAACAGGCCTATGCTGTTTTAATGTCCATCATCAGAGTTTACGGTAAAATTCGAGCATGCAATAGCACGTCTACAGCTTATTAAACCGCTTTATGAGCCTCATTGCTTTTGAGTAATCTGGATTGACTATTAAACCAGTTCTGGCTCAAGTACCATTGATGGTTTGGGGTTTTGACTGATCATAATGTGATGGATAACTTTCATCTGAAATATAAAGTAAACTCTCTTTGCTGTGCTGCCACAGATAACAGATCTGTCAGCGTGATTTCTGTCATCAGTCGTTCGCTGGAGGACGGATGTTATATCATAGAGCGTATGACTCGATTAAACAGCCTGAGTCATCGCATTTATGAGAAACAATACTGGGACATTCATTCATGAATACAAATAAATAAATATGAAAAATGAAGGTGCTTCACAGCGATGCCATAGAAGAAGCATTCAGTCAAACATCTCTTTCTTATCTTTTTATAATCTGAAGAACCTTCTTTCACCACAAACAAGCTTCTTCAGATGTTAAAGATTCTTTATGAAACCATTTAGACAGAAATTAATAATGTGAATAAGTGAATAATGAACTTTAAAGTATGGTTGTGCTAACAGTGAACTGAAATAAATTAATAAAATTCCTAATAAATATTCATTTAATTCAAGGTATTATGTGAAAAATAAGTCTTAATTTCATACACAATTTATCTTGTTTTATGTATGTTTACATTAGTGTGATTTTAGTGTTAGATTTAGTTTATATATATATATTTTTTATATATATTTATATTTATATATATATATATATTCATTTTTTTTATATTTTCCATTTTAATTTTAATTTTAAAATTTTAGGATTTTTTAGTCATTTTTGTTTGTATATAGTTTTCATGAATTTTATTTTATTATATTAATTTTATTTCATTTTTTTAGTTTTAGTGAACTTTAATAACTGAGGCTAACATATTTTACTGGTAAACAAGACAAAAGTACTGATTGAAAGTAATGTTCATGTTGTAAATCCATCAGTGTCTATAGAGAGATGCTGAGATCAGAAGCGAGAGCTTTCATTAGCGAGCGTTTGGTCCGAGCACACACGAGCAGTGAAGGTTCAGTGTGTTTGTTTTGTCTGCAGATGAAGCTTTCACGCTTCATTCAGAGCGGCCCGCGAGCACCACGCTCAATAGTTAACCTTCAGCGTCCGCTCGTCACTTCACACCACCCACAAACACAGCAGGTACACAGCTGTCCCATATACTGCAGCAAACCACTCACGCAGCTCCACTGTTCACAGATACTCTCTTAATAATAAAGCTGCTCCACGATGACACAGAACAAGCTTTGTGTCTCAATGGTTTCATAAAGAACCTTTAACATCTGAAGAAGCTTGTTTGTGGTGAAAGAAGGTTCTTCAGATTATAAAAAGATAAGAAAGAGATGTTCTTTGACTGAATGGTTCTTTGTGGAACCAAAAATGCTTCTTCTATGGCGTCACAGATAAGAACAAAAGGACATGCGATGTTAATGTATCTGCCATTTTTCAGTGTTACAATATTAAATCATATTCCAGTTTAAAACATTTCCCAGTTGCTGCCTTAAATTTTTACGTATAATCAGATCGGCTGTACAAGTCATCTCAAATTAGATTATATTAAACTGACTTTAAATATCAAGTTGAATCTTATATAACTTTAAAAATGAATTTGAACTGGTTAAATTATTTTGATAAGTTAAAGTAATTGAGGGGGGGGGCAACATGTTTCCATGACTTATTGATCATATGTGACCCTGGACCACAAAACCAGTCATAAGGGTCAATTTTTCAAAATTGAGATGTATACATCACCTGAAAGCTGAATAAATAATCTTTCCATTGATGTATGGTTTGTTATGATAGGACAATATTTGGCTGAGATACAACTATTTGTAAATCTGGAATCTGAGGGTGCAAAAAAATCTAAATATTGAGAAAATCACCTTTAAAGTTGTTCAAATGAAGTTCTTAGCAATGCATATTACTAATCAAAAATTAAGTTTTGATATATTTACGGTAGAAGATTCACAAAATATCTTCATGGAACATGATCTTTACTTAATATCATAATGATTTTTGTCATAAAAGAAAAATGGATAATTTTGACTCATACAATGTATTGTTGTCTATTGCTACAAATATACCTGTGTTACTTATGATTGCTTTTGTGCTCCAGGGACACATATTATTTTTTACAGACACAGAAACTGTGACTCAACCAATGGTGTCAGTTTGGGGCGGGGCCTTCCATATTTCTGACCAATAGCAGATGGCGGAGTGGTTTTGAATATAACTTAAGTTTCAAAATAGTCACCATTTTTTTGTATAAATCACAAGTCCTGCTGTGCAACAAATTAATAATAAAAAAAAATGATGCTGTAGTCTGTTCTGCATGCATAAATCAATTATAAAATGCTTTTACAATATCTTCACTGCTATTACATGTCAAGTTAACATGTTCGAAGAACTTAATTATGTATTAGTGAAAAGGACTTTGGTGATGGCTAAGGAAAAATGATGCTTTTATCAAAGAATGGAAATTAATAAATACCCACAAGGAAATGTAATAAATTACAAATATTGTTCTATATCATGGGAGATATTGCCAAATATGTTACCTATAATTTTCCACATACATACTGTACATTCTTTGAGTAGAGGTAAGTTTATAACATATATAATATTCCTATAGTCAAATTTCTATACATATGTTAATAATATCTACAGTATATGATTATGTTTATATGGTATAACATGCAGTTATATGTCTGTAACTATATGTATGTCCAAAAAAAATATATATATATTTTTTTTTAAATATATTTATATTTACCTATATAATAGCAACATGTAGTGACAGGTTTTTGGATGGATATACATGTACATGTCCAAATATGCTTTATACGTACATAAACATAAATATATATATATATATATATGGGATAGATATACAGGTTTCATATATGTTTTTACTTCATATGACAATATATTTGCAAATGAAGTATATGTACATATATTACATCAGTGAATGGATAAATTTGATAAAGGATTTAAAACAGCCTTATTTGAGTGTAAATGTACTGAAAGTTATATTTTAACATAAAAAAGTCATTTAAACTATAAAAAAGCTGAAATAACTCCACGATGCAGAGGTAAGGAAGGTTGTATTAGTATAGAGCAATGATAAGAGCTTGGCTCGGGTCACAATGCTGTGCTCTTTCTTCTCTGAGGTGTGATGTACAGCAGGCTGAGGTTAGTTTCTGCTCCGTCAGTGTTACACAAAAGGTCCTTTCAGGTAGATGAATGTATTTCAGAGAGTGAGCTGTCAGATTACAGACAGGAAACGTTTAAGATAAAACTCCATGAATAGTCCTACTATGCAGCAGGAGAAGAAAAAGCAACACCCAGAAGGAACACATGAGCGATCAGAGCGTATTTAATATAAAACTGGCTTCGGACCATTTCAAACCACCCTGTATATGATGACTCTCCCTGGAAATGAAATATGGCATCATACACTACCACACTGTAAAAAATACAAAGTTGAGAAGGCACCCAGCTTCAGCAGATTTTTGACTTTTCTCAATTTGTTGTTTTAAGTTTATATAAAAGCAAGTTGAGAAGTTGCCTTAAACTTTTAAGTTTTCTCAACTTTTTATTTTTTTACATTGCAGACAAACGTTTTTGAACAGTAAGATTTTTTATGTTTTTTAAAGAAGTTTCTTCTGTTCAACAAGCCTGCATTTATTTGATCCAAAATACAGCAAAAGCAGTAATATTGTGAAATATTTTATTTAATATAACTGTTTTCTATGTGAATATGTGTTAAACTGTAATTTATTTCTGTGATCAAAGCTGTATTTTCAGCATCATTACTCCAGTCTTCAGTGTCACATGATCTTCAGAAATCATAATAATATGCTGATCAAGAAACATTTGTATGATTATTATTATTATTATTATCAATATTTAAAAACAGTTGAGTAATTTTTTTTCAGGATTCTTTGATGAACAAAGATCCAAAGATCAGCATTTATCTGAAATAAATATAAATATATATGCTTTTGTAACATTATACACGATACCATTCAAAAGCTTGGAGTATTTTTTTTGGGGAAAGAAATTATAGAAATTAATACTTTTATTTAGCAAGGATGCTTTAAATTGATCAAAAGTGATGATAAAACATTTATAATGTTACAAAAGATTTCTATTTCAGATAAATGTTGTTCTTCTGAACTTTCTATTCATCAAAGAAACCTGAAAAAAATCTTCTCAGCTGTTTTCAACATAATAATAATAATAATAAAATGTTTTTTGAGCAGCAAATCAGCATATTATTATGATTTCTGAAGATCATGTGACACTGAAGACTGCAGTAATGATGCTGAAAATACAGCTTTGATCACAGAAATAAATTACAGTTTAACACATATTCACATAGAAAACAGTTGTTTTAAATAGTAAAAATATTTCAAAAATTGTACTGTTTTTGATGTACTTTGGATCAAATAAATGCAGGCTTGGTGAGCAGAAAGAGAATTATAAAAAAACAAAAACAATGTTAATGTTCAAAAACTTTTGACCGGTAGTGTATATATGATTAAACGCAGCGATCCAGTCTTGAATATGTTATAGAAAGCTTTAAAACACTTTGATATGTGATCTATATTACGCACACTATTATGAACATAAGAGCACATCTGTTCACTAGAGCTGAAATCTCTACCGTCTCCTTCAAACTCCAAGACATCATTAACATTTACAGTTGTGCTGTCTGGACGAGCTCATGCAGAACTAAAACTCTCCTCAGTGGAAGATAAAGAGACGTGCCAACTGTGCTACAAATGAAGCTGATTTCTGCAGGAGAAATCCTGCGATCGCTGATGTTTCATGACTCCTTCATCTCCTCTAATCCAGAGCTCTTTTGTGTGCTGTGTAGGGTGGCACCCTGTCTGGATTCAGACACAAAAGAGTGTGGAGACACGAGACAAAGCACAGAGTCTGACTAAACCCTGGATTCAGACACAGAAGAGCGTGGAGACGCGAGACAAAGCACAGAGTCTGACTAAACCCTGGATTCAGACACAGAAGAGCGTGGAGACGCGAGACAAAGCACAGAGTCCGACTAAACCCTGGATTCAGACACAGAAGAGCGTGGAGACGCGAGACAAAGCACAGAGTCGGACTAAACCCTGGATTCAGACACAGAAGAGCGTGGAGACGCGAGACAAAGCACAGAGTCGGACTAAACCCTGGATTCAGACACAGAAGAGCGTGGAGACGCGAGACAAAGCACAGAGTCGGACTAAACCCTGGATTCAGACACAGAAGAGCGTGGAGACGCGAGACAAAGCACAGAGTCGGACTAAACCCTGGATTCAGACACAGAAGAGCGTGGAGACGCGAGACAAAGCACAGAGTCGGACTAAACCCTGGATTCAGACACAGAAGAGCGTGGAGACGCGAGACAAAGCACAGAGTCCGACTAAACCCTGGATTCAGACACAGAAGAGCGTGGAGACGCGAGACAAAGCACAGAGTCGGACTAAACCCTGGATTCAGACACAGAAGAGCGTGGAGACGCGAGACAAAGCACAGAGTCGGACTAAACCCTGGATTCAGACACAGAAGAGCGTGGAGACGCGAGACAAAGCACAGAGTCGGACTAAACCCTGGATTCAGACACAGAAGAGCGTGGAGACGCGAGACAAAGCACAGAGTCCGACTAAACCCTGGATTCAGACACAAAAGAGCTTGGAGACGCGAGACAAAGCACAGAGTCCGACTAAACCCTGGATTCAGACACAGAAGAGCGTGGAGACGCGAGACAAAGCACAGAGTCCGACTAAACCCTGGATTCAGACACAGAAGAGCGTGGAGACTCGAGACAAAGCACAGAGTCGGACTAAACCCTGGATTCAGACACAGAAGAGCGTGGAGACTCGAGACAAAGCACAGAGTCGGACTAAACCCTGGATTCAGACACAGAAGAGCGTGGAGACTCGAGACAAAGCACAGAGTCTGACTAAACCCTGGATTCAGACACAGAAGAGCGTGGAGACGCGAGACAAAGCACAGAGTCGGACTAAACCCTGGATTCAGACACAGAAGAGCGTGGAGACGCGAGACAAAGCACAGAGTCTGACTAAACCCTGGATTCAGACACAGAAGAGCGTGGAGACGCGAGACAAAGCACAGAGTCGGACTAAACCCTGGATTCAGACACAGAAGAGCGTGGAGACGCGGGACAAAGCACAGAGTCGGACTAAACCCTGGATTCAGACACAGAAGAGCGTGGAGACGCGAGACAAAGCACAGAGTCCGACTAAACCCTGGATTCAGACACAGAAGAGCGTGGAGACGCGAGACAAAGCACAGAGTCCGACTAAACCCTGGATTCAGACACAGAAGAGCGTGGAGACGCGAGACAAAGCACAGAGTCCGACTAAACCCTGGATTCAGACACAGAAGAGCGTGGAGACGCGAGACAAAGCACAGAGTCCGACTAAACCCTGGATTCAGACACAGAAGAGCGTGGAGACGCGAGACAAAGCACAGAGTCCGACTAAACCCTGGATTCAGACACAGAAGAGCGTGGAGACGCGAGACAAAGCACAGAGTCTGACTAAACCCTGGATTCAGACACAGAAGAGCGTGGAGACGCGAGACAAAGCACAGAGTCTGACTAAACCCTGGATTCAGACACAGAAGAGCGTGGAGACGCGAGACAAAGCACAGAGTCGGACTAAACCCTGGATTCAGACACAGAAGAGCGTGGAGACGCGGGACAAAGCACAGAGTCGGACTAAACCGTGTCTAAATGAAGCATGACTCTGAGCCAGCGTCTCCTGACGGACGCATGGCTGCAGGAGAGTGTTGAAGACGATATTAAGGTGCAGTCACATTAACCGCTGTCTGGCAGATTTCTGTGTGAGCTGTGCTTCATTCATCTCTACACAACTGACAATAGATAACAGACCTTCTCCACAACTTTACTGTGAAGTTAAGGCCCGTTCACAGCAAGAACTTTAAACATAACCATACATAAAACTATAACGATGACAATAACTATATTAGTGTCCACATTAATGGATGATAACGTTCTGTTCATTATAAGAGTGTAGTTTTGTCGTCTGCTGCTTTAAATGATCAAATTCATTAAAGTGGATTCTGATTGGCTGTCAATGTTTTTATCAAAAAAAAGGAATAAAACTGTTATAGTTTAATAAACTAAATAAATAAATACATTAAAAAACATTAACTTAATCTTTACTTAAAAACTAAACTAATAAAATAAAATAAAAACTTTGGTAACACTTTATTTAAAGCCTTTATATATAATGTATTATAAAAGTAGTTAATGTAAAAGTAATTATTGAATTATGTCTTGTAATGCACATTATGAGTTGTATGATCTCATGAATAATTGTAAACTGTTACAATACGTTATAACACTTATTGTTACTTTTAGAAAGAATAATGCATTAAAACATGACAAATAAACCTTCAAATATAATGCATTTTAAGTCTGATTATAATTATTTATGAAAATAAATAATGCATTAAAACATCCAATTATAAATACCTTTATAATGCATAATATATAGGGCTTTATAAGTGTTACCAAAACTTTTTATTTCAGCTATTTTTCATTTTAATTCAGTTTAACTTGTGCTAAAATAACTAAAACTAAAACCTAAATTAAAATTAATAAAAACTCTATACTGTAGATATATAAAAAACACAAAAAATGACAAAAAATTACTACAAGTTTAAATAAAATTGAAATAAAAACAGAAAATATAAACAAAACTGATCAAAATATGAATGAAATTAAGCAGTTTCTCAATGATACTAAAATAGCACTGATTCCAACAATATTGTTATCGACTCACAGAATTAGAGCAATTAAAAACTTTATTGTTATCATTATCTTTATAGTTATTGTTCATGTTGTGAACTGATGTTGGCGACCCATTTTACAGTATTTCTGAGTGAAACTCCACTCAATGAACATTTCACTTTAAAAGTGTTTAAACGTGCACAAAGTAATATAATATCATTTCACAAAAATGTCACCACAAGCACATTTTTCCAATGAAACTGGGTTATATATATTTGACATTCAACATAAAATGGGGTGGGACTTGATTTTATTCTTTGGAAGTGATTGTATTGTGAAACTAAATGGGCGTTACATTACAGAACACAGACCAGATGACAAATTTACTTAAAAATAGTAGTTATTTGTCCACTGACTAACATTATCCATAAGGAAAAGTCAGCAGAAAAGTTAACAGGCTTCAGATTTTGACTTTAACATCATTGGTATTCCTTTACCAAACAAATCATGTTTGCTTTAAACAACAGTAAAGACTTCAGAAGTATAAAGTTACTGAGGGCAGCAGGTTACATGTGTCTACTAGTCCTCTGTGACTTCATAGTTGGCCATTTAGAGGAATACAGAGCTGTAATGAGAGCGTGACTGTGTACAGCATGTCTTTAAAAGTCTTTTTGACTCTGCAAAGCCACAAATGAAGCAGCTGTATGTGTGGTTTAACCAGCTCCAAACAAACACAAACAAAACCCAGAGACGTGCACTTCTTGAGTAGATCTTCATAGTGTGCTCAAGACCTGAAACACATGCAAGTACGTGAACGTAAACGCTTCCACCTACACAAGGTCAAATGCTCAGAAGTGTCAGATCGCAATTAATATTTCAACATAACACAAAGTTTGCATACGGGTGGATGATGTTTATGGCCTTAGAAAGCATGAAGAGAGACGTACAAAAGGAAGCAGTCGCAAATATTTGATGCTGGAAGTTTTGGATGTATCGCAAGTAAATAACTGCTGTTTACGTCCTGTATACGTGCAAACAAAATATTTCCCTCGAGTGCAATAAAATATTTAGGTATACTGAAATCTACGCTCACCTTAGTCACGTCCCACCTACTGCGGAGGTCCGGCGTTTACAGAGATCACTTCAGCTTGTGTTTATGATGCTGAACTTATTGACCTGATACTGATAACATTTAAAAATCATTCATTTGGTTAAAAGCGGAAGCCAAAGCTTTGTTTGGATTTGATTATTTCTGTGAACCTCTTTAGAAAAGCCATACAACTCAAAGTGATGGTTTGTGTTCCAAAAGAGCAGGATTTGACCTTTACATCATCCTTGAGAACGAATGAAAGACACTTTCTAGCTCTTTCTGAGTCCAAAAGCTCCTCATTCACTCAGAAAACATTTATGCAATTAAATAAAGTGACTATAAGTCGTGTTTTTCCTGGCCTGGTTATAGGGCTGGGTGATGTGGCCAACAATATTATGATAATATATATATTATATATTCCATGTCATGCAATACCAAGATTTATCACAGTATATTTAACATTAAGCATTGATGGGGAAGGAAATACATGTTTGTTAGACCTTGAGAGTGAACAGAACTTGTTTGTTCTTAATTAAACTAATTAGCCGCCCTTAATTTAAGGCCTCGTGAAATCAGTTTTATTTTTCCCCAAATTGTGTGTTTTACTTTTCTTTTTTCTTTTTTTTCTGGATTCTGTGTTTTATGATTTAATACAAATGTATCATTAAAAATTTTGTCTAATGAAATTAATTAATAGAAACGTAAAAAAATCAAGCAATCTTTTAAAATGTAATCAAATGAAAATATAACAATTAATTTGAAAAAAAAAATGCATTTTAATTTTTATCAAATAAGATGCTGCACAACAGAACTGTATGTTTAATATTAAAACATGTATGAAAAAATATCTTGCTTGTATGATATTGCTTTAAAATATTATTATTATTACTTTGATAATTGCATTTTAGTATACAGTAGTAATATATTTCTGTCATAGTTTCTTCAATTTAAACTGAACTTTTATTTTGGCGGGTTGTGGTGAAGATGGTAGTTTTTCTGCTGGAGATGAAGTTCATGTCCTCATATATTGAGACGAGCACCAGTGTGTTTGAGTTAAACTCCATTCATTCACACAAACACATGTATATCATGCAGCCTTACTAGTGACTAAACTACTGCTGTCATGTTTATTTCTGCTGTTAGATTCATCCACATCCAGTAAAAATTTAATTTATTTTTTTTTATTATTTATAATAAAAATTTCTAAATTACCTCAAATGTCTGGCTTTGTTTTCCTGATGTTGTCATACTTGCTAAAGGTAATGACTGAAAAGTGGTTTGACCAATAGTGCGAAGGCATTGAACATAATCATGGGCGGCACTAGGGAGGGCTAACAGGTGCTCCAGCACCCCCAAGAAAAACCATAGCACCCCCATAAAAAATGAAATAAAATAAAAACATTTGACTCATTACACATGCATAACTACTGCAATGCAATACAACGTGATTTGTATTGCATTGCAATTTTATTTTAAAAATGGATCGGTTCCTTGTGCCAAGTATTCCTGCCCCGACTAAAGATTTTCTAGTCAACTAGTCGCACATTTATATTAAATTGATTAGTATAATAACCTACTAAACCATCCTTTAATATAGGCATTTAGGTGTATTATTCCACGCCCAAACGCACGAATAAAGTTTGCCGCAAAGCACCGGCTAAAGTAATGATTATGAATGCATCGGGGAAAAAGACATTTTAATTATTTATTAATAAACTAGTGCTTTCTCAGACTCTCCATCTCCACAGTGGACGTGCCTTTAATAGAGAAATGCACCTATACGGACTACATAATCAGAGAAGATTTGTTTTTCAAGCTTTCTGCAGATGTATTTATGTCTGTGAGCTGGTTCATTGTTGTGATGCGCTCCATTCACGGAGACTGCATGAGACGACAGAAAGCACATCCAATGACAGGAGTATAAGCTCTTTCTGCAGGAAAAAATAATAAAAATGACTGTGTGCGCGCCCCCATGTCACACAGTAGGCTAAGCGCGATAATACTCCCACATTCCTCATAAACATTTGAAATGCGCCTATATGCGATTTTATTATTCATATAAAAAAAATGATAATACTAACAACCTGTTTTGGTCATATTTACTATTAATTGCCCAGCTCCCCCTGTCAGTGATCTAGCACCCCCTCAACACCTGCGTTCAACATTCTCTGGCACCGCCCCTGAACATAATCAACCAATCTTAGCCTCCGAGAGGGCGGGGCTTACAGAGAACGGTTAAAGCGATGCAAATACATGTGCATATAATGTATGAGGACTGTAGAGAGACTGTCAATGGGGTGGGGGGGGGCAAAACCTGAACATTTGAAGCAATTTGGAAAAATCCGGCCTGGACATGTGTGGGAAAATACAGCATGTAAAGTTTAAAACACGAGACGCAGGGCAGTGGTATGGAAAAAACACAAGGTCTAGAGATGCATTTTGACTTAGTTTTACTTGAGCGCCATATTTTTAGCATGCTGTGTCATGCACGAGATGCTGCGAGAGACACAAGACGTGAACACAGTAGTCAAAAACATCCAGCTAGTGCATGTTTACACAGAAACAATGGAAACGCAGTTAAGTGGAATACAAAAAAACACACACACATTGAACAAAGTAACCGTCACAAACCATCACAAACATCTCTTCATGACAGCAACACTCACAGCTGATTACAGTAAAGACACAATACACTAAAAACCCAGCAACTGGGTAAAACACACTGAAAAACATTATACTATTTTTTTTTTTTTTACGGAAGTGGTTGCAGATTTATTTCAGCTACATTTAAATATTTTTTAAATTTGCTTATTTAAATGTAGCTAAAATAAATTGATTGCAACCACTTACCTTAAAAATGTGTAGTAAATTCAATGAAGCATTTTTTCAGTGCAGTTGATTTGAACTTAATGCAATCTTTTGTTATGTGTTTAGTAATGAATGACAGAAATGCACTCAGCTATTGGCAGCGTCTGTTTATCTCTCACAGTTGATTTCAGCTGAGCTTGGTGTTAGCATGTTGCTAAGCTAACAATATGATACTCAGAAATACTTAGCACTCAAAAATATTGGGTGAAATACATCATTTAAATGGAATGGAATAATTTAGAGCTGATACCTGCTGAAGAAACCAACTGGTTCACTTCTAGCTGGTCTTCAAGTCTGGTTCCAGCTGGTTTAACAGACTGGTTTTGACCTGTTCTGGGAGACCAGCTGAAAACCATCTCAAACCAGCTAAGACCAGCCAACCAGTACAGGCTGGTTTTAGCTGTTTTTAATCAGCATTTTTCTCTACTTGTTGCAATGCATTCTGGGATCGCCGTGAAGCGATGCTGCTTTACAATACGAGTTATCTCAGAAAGCAATGTTATTTTGTGGATTTTTTTTTTTTGCATAGTGACCTCTCATATGTGTCCCTGGAGCACAAAAGCAGTCATAAGCAGCACAGGTATATTTGTAGCAATAGCCAACAATACATTGTATGGGTCAAAATTATTGATTTTTATTTTATGCCAAAAATCATTAGGATATTAAGTAAAGATCATGTTCCATGAAGATATTTTGTAGATTTCATACCGTAAATATATCAAAACTTAATTTTTGATTAGTAATATGCATTGCTAAGAACTTAATTTGAACAACTTTAAAGGTGATTTTCTCAATATTTAGATTTTTTTGCACCCTCAGATTCCAGGTTTTCACAAATCCTAACAAACCATACATCAATGGAAAGCTTATATATTCAGCTTTCAGATGATGTATAAATCTCAATTTCAAAAAATGTACACTTATGACTGGTTCTGTGCTCCAGGGTCTCAAGTGTTGCTGACTAGGTGGGGATTGAAACAGCTCTGTGTTATGTAGGCTGACTGCTCTCTCTCTCTGATCTTGTTTCAGTTGGGTGTTTTATCACAAATAAACAGTCTTTGGTGTTGCTGAAGAATGGGGCGCACCAGTGGGTTGTGGGAAAGCAGAGATCTGGAGTCTTAAGAAGTTCAAGCCCTCACTATCTGTGAAAACACTGTTGTGAGTCACGAGGCAGATGTTCGGCAGACAACGACACTATCAGGACACAGAGGAGCAGAAGAAGGCGTTTCGCTCAAAAGCAGACAATTGAGAGTGTAGATATGAAGTATTGTGTCTCTGATCTCAGCGCGAGGGGAAAGCCGAAGCGGAGAGAGAGGAAGAGTTGCTCTGTGCTGATAGACAGAAGCTCTGTTGTCTGTCTCTCTGCTATCAGACTCATGCTTACTTTAACCAGACAGTGTGTTTGCACGAACACTGAGTGCAGTATTACTCATCTCACACCAAAAGAGTTTGATTTATTACAGGGAAAGAGTTCAAAATGCTGGGTGAAAACCAACTAAATAGTACGACTGTGCATAAATCAGTGCTAGAACTCTTAAATGCTCAGACTTTAAAAATCAAACTGCATCCACCATTGCAATCAAAAACAAAAACAGCAATAAAAGTACAAGCGTTAAATATACAGTAATAATGCATTTATGTACTCAGACAAGCGTATCAAGATGAATCATTGCACTAGTTAAATTCTAATTAATAATGCGGCTGCATTTTGCCTGTATTGTTGACCTTTGGCCTACTTACTGAGAGAACTGTTTGTGAAGTGCAAATGATCAATCATAATTCATAATAAAATCATAACTGATGGCTTTTTATATCCTGGGTGACTTCTTCACCTCCAGAGCTTAAATCGAGACCTGATTATTATACTATTTTTCACTGTAGATGTGAATAAAGGAGCATTCAGCGACTCCTTGTGAACGTATAAACTGGGCAGGTTTATCATATTAGGCTCCGCACAACAAATCTCAGCATGCATCGTGATTTTATTTAACAAATCTACTGAAAGTTAAGCTTATGATGAAGCTTATGCTTAGATGATCATTTATTCTGTTACTTACAGATCATGGGTCTACATACAGTACAGTCAGTAAAACTGATTGTTAAGAGATACAGTCTGTAGAAAGTGTTATTGATGAAAGATCTGAATAATCACAAAATACACTAAAATGACTATAAGTACAGTTTGATTTGAATTAAAATATATTCAATTAACTGAATTAAATTACATAAAAATGTATATAAATACATATTTTAAAATAATAGGAATTATTAGTTCTATTATTTAAAAATATCTATATATTTAATTATAAATATATAATTCTATATATAAAAAAAAATTAAATTATCATATTTAACAACCATAATAACAAATATTGAACTTTAATTAAAATATATTAAATTAACTGAATTAAATTACATAAAAATGTATATAAATATATATTTTAAAATAATAGGAATTATTAGTTCTATTATTTAAAAATATCTATATATTTATTTTTCTTTTTAATTAAATTACCATATTTAACAACCATAATAACAAATATTGAACTTTAATTAAAATATATTAAATTAAATTATCTGAATGACATTAAATTAACATTACTATAAATATACATTTTTAAAATAATACGAATTATTATTTCTGTTTATATATATATATAACATAAATAATAATTATCTTAATAAATCTAGTCAATATTTATATTTCATTAAATTATCATATTTAATAACCATAAAACGTGTATGAGAAAATGAGTGAAATATTGAATTTTAATTAAAATATAGTAAATTCAACTAAACTAAATAATATAAAATTAAAACAAAAAATATTAATTTTTTAAAATAAGATTTTTTTTATATTACTTAAAATATATGTCCTTCTTTCTCTCTTTTTCTTTTTAATTAAATTACCAACTTTATATGTGTTTAATAAAAATATGAAACCCAATTCTGCTCGTATCACGTATCATGTATTATTTGATGTCTCAGTAAAGAAAGCCTTACCTGCGGCGAGGCACACTGGCAGAAGCAGTCTGAAGATGAGTCCACACACCACCTCCGAGGCCATCATATCACAATATTACTGAGATCAGATGCAGAAATGAGAAATCTCTTCAGGTCCAGGCTTTCTTTGGAGTGTTTCGCAGCGCATGATCCGCTCCGGCCCTGTGGAGCCTGGATTCAGTCTAGTCTAGTCTAGTCTAGTCCTCATGGTAATGAACCTCAGATCTCCTCAGACATGGTTTATTCCCTCAGAGCAGCAGATTGCGCGTCAGGTTTCTCGTCTTACCTGTTGACAGGAGAGATCATGCTGCTGCTCAGACGCTCTGCAAACATCAACAAGTTGTGAATTCATTCGTTCCGAGTTTGCTGGGTTTCCTCCAGAACGCGTGGTATAACATGTCCGGGTCCGAGCGAGTCTGAAGCTCCTGGAGCAGTTTTGCGGAGCGCAGAAAGCGCGGAGCGTGGAGACAGCTGTGCTTCACTGGCATCTGGACGCACTTTTCTCCTCCTCAGTGAACAGAAGGACCACCCTGCAAAAACTGACAAATCACTCCACCATTCAGCAGATGAGGGCTGGTGTTTAGAGGGGAAGAGGTGGAGGCTCCGCCGGGCTCAGGTACTACTACAGCTGCTCTCTGAGAGCAACTTGTTCAAATGTTATTTCAATTGCTATATTGTTCCAAATCACACTGTTGTATATGTTCTTCTACTATGTATGCTTTGGCAATGCAAAATGTGCTTTTGTCATGCCAATAAAGCTAACTGAATTGAATTGAGAGAGAGAGAGAGAGAGAGAGAGAGAGAGAGAGAGAGAGACAGAGAGAGAGAGAGAGAGAGAGAGAGAGAGAGAGAGAGAGAGAGAGACAGAGAGAGAGAGAGAGAGAGAGAGAGAGAGAGAGAGAGAGAGACAGAGAGAGAGAGAGAGACAGAGAGAGAGAGAGAGACAGAGAGAGAGAGAGAGAGAGAGAGAGAGAGAGAGAGAGAGAGAGAGAGAGAGAGAGAGAGAGAGAGAGAGAGAGAGAGAGAGAGAGAGACAGAGAGAGAGAATTTTTTTTTGAATTTTAACAATCCTTTATTACAAATATTATTTCACAACATCATTAAATTACAATATTCATTTATAAGGAAAACAAACCCCACTCACAAATCTTCAAAAACCAAATCTCACTCTTCCTCAAAAGAATCAAGATCAGAGAGAGAGAGAGAGAGAGAGAGAGAAAGAAAGAAAGAAAGAAAGAAAACTAAAAATGAAACTTTTGTAATGCATATGAATGGTTGTGGGATCATGTCTATAAACTCATTTCTTTTTTATTTTATTGTCAAATGTACATTTTTATATATTTTTAGCTATATTTTATTTTACTATATTATTTTACTCTATATTGTGACCACAAAACCAGTCATAAAGGTCAATTTTTTGATATTGAGATTCATACATCACACAAAAGCTGAATAAATAAGCCAAGACAATATTTGTCTGAGATACAACTATATGTAAATCTGGAATCTGAGGGTGCAAAAAAATCTCAATATTGAGAAAATCACCTTTAAAGTTGTTCAAATGAAGTTCTTAGCAATGCATATTACTAATCAAAAATTAAGTTTTGATATATTTACAGTATGGCATTTACAAAATATCTTCATGGAACATGATCTTAATATCCTAATGATTTTTGTCATAACAGAAAAATGGATAATTTTGACTCATACAATGTATTGTTGTCTATTTCTACAAATATACCTGTGTTACTGATGACTGCTTTTGTGCTCCAGGGACAGATATTATTGTCAATAAAATATAATGTAAAATGTAAAATATTTTTACATATAGAAGTAAAAACATGTAAAAGTAAATATGTGTGTAGCGCTTGTAAAGTAATGTTTGTTTTGATGTACACAATAATAAACAGTATAAGAGTGGCTGCAGCGCCACCTGCTGACCGTCAGAGGAATTCTCTGCTGGATGAGAATGTGATTATACACACGGGTTTCTGTGATTGAAACTCTATAGAGTGAATTCAGGTAAAGTGGGCCGTTCAGAGCATAACAATGGCTCTTAATTAAAGGGACACTATTTCTCTAAATGATCAAATAGTATTGTTTGATGCAGGATGACACTGGAGAGTGTGGCCACATCTCAAAGAGGACTGTGTCATGGTGAAAGTTATAGAAAACTCTTTGACATAAGATTTTTATTTATAACTTATAGGCCTAAGGTTGCTCTCTAAATGTAAACAAACATTATTGTGACAGTTCCTGTTTTATTCAATGCTATCATCATCAGGGAATAAAATGCAAAGAATATATATATATATATTTAAATTTGTTAGTGTTCTTGTAAAGTGTTGAAATATTGCTGGCCCACTTTGGCTGAATGTGTTGGATTCAGGTAAAGTGGGCCGACATTTAAACTTCAATATTTATTGACATTCACTGGTTATTTTATAGTTGACATGTATAATTAACTTTTTTATAAAACAGAAACGAGTCTGCAGTCAGAGATGGAAGAAAGGAAAGAGAGAATAATTTGAGGTATGAATCTGTGGAGTGAAGAAAGGGTGAGAGGAGAAAATATAGATGTAGAATATAAAGCTTTAAAATATGGAAACAATTAAACATTGTTTCAAATGTTTTTTTATGGTTACCATTTTAAATGTTCCTATTATTATTATTATTTGTTTTAGCCTATTGTTGCATGTGTTATAATCACATGTATTGTAGAGTTATTCATTTTAAACAATATTCTTAATTCTGAATATTCATATTTCATCAAATTTAATGTCAACACATGTTCTTTCAGTTGTTTGGAATTCCACACATGAATCGAGATTTGGATTTACACATGATATATTTTACTCATAACCTGTAGGTTATATATGTTTGGGTTCTGTTAAATATGTGTGTCTGATCATGTGTTAATAAATCATGTATTTTTAATTAAGAAGCAGAATAATGTTTGATAATGGCCCACTTTACCTGAAAATAAATGTGTCTGGAGTACATGACCTCAAAATGTTTATTGGTATATATTTTTATGTGAACACTTTATATGAACTGTATTTAAAATTAAATATTATAGCTGGACATTAAAGACAAGAAAACTAATAAAGACAAGACAAGGAAAAAACAAACAAGACAATCTAGGTAGACCTATCTAAATTACACATTTTACAAAAAGTGTCCCTCTTCACCTTTCACCCTATATTAATTGCAGAAACATTTATGATGTGAGTTATTAACTTAATAAATAAACTTGCAATTTTGTGAAAATGTCACTTTTAACGTAAAATCTGAGATGAAGCCAACATGGACAAAATACAATGTATTGAAATAATAGTTCACCTGATAATACTCACCCTCAGATCATCTGAGATCAGGATGAGTTTGTTTCTTCATCAGGTTTGTAGAAATGTGTCTCTGCATCAGTGTCTCAGCAATGGATGCTCTGCAGTGAATGGGTGCCGTCAGAATGAGAGTCTGATAAAAACATCACAATAATCCACACCACTCCAGTCCATCAGTTAACATCTGGAGAAGACAAAAGCTGAAACAAATCCAGCATTAAGATGTTTTTAACTCAAATATGAGTCCATAATCCATAATAACTCTTCCTCCAGTGAAAAAGTGCATCTGCTGTTGTCTCTCACATCAAAATCCAGCCACATATTTGTTTAGAGCTGTTTTGTCTTGTAAACGCTGCTTGATCTGATGCAGATTTCTCTCCTGATTCAGACCAGAACACTTTTCACTGGAGGAAGAGTTATTATGGACTCATATTTCTTGATGGATTTGTTTCATCTTTTGTCTTCTCCAGATGTTAACTGATGGACTGGAGTGCTGTGGATTATTGTGATGTGTTTATCAGACTCTCATTCTGACGGCACCCATTCACTGCAGAGCATCCATTGATGAGACATTGATGCAGTGATGCATTTCTACAAACCTGATGAAGAAACAAACAACCAAATATTTTCTGGTTGAACTGTTCCTTTAATGTTAATAAGAACGTGGTTCTGGAGCATGATTGTGTCAGAAGAAGGTAATAGTCATAACTGAGGACATTGAGTGGCAGTAATTATTGTTTCTTCATGGTTTAAGTATATATTAGAGTTGGCAGTTTTAACTGAATTCAGAAAGTTTTCTGGATCTAAACAGACAGCTGGAGACTCTGAACAGATCGTAGAGAGGCTGGGCTGAAGCTGGGGAGACAATTCAACTGGATTTGCCAAAATTCAGCTGTATATTTCATTTCCAAGAGCTCTTGCATATGAATTTAAACTAAAAATTGGTCGACAGCTGGAACCGTGGCCACTTTTAGAGATCCAGCATAATAATGAAATCAAACATGTCTATTCAATAGAAACCAAACGCAGCAGCGCTGGAATAAAGCAGCGGATGAGAGAGTAGTGAATAAAGAGTCAGACACTAATTACACTCTGAATCCACTCATAATTAACTGTCAAATTAGATAAACGAAGCTGAATTACTTCAAAATTCAACAGTGTTTGAACACTTCATAAACTCCTCTCAAATGAAGAAAGCCTGAAATGAAAATAAGCACAATAATCTGTCAAAGACAGTCATTAGAAACTGAATATGGTTCATTTGGGCTGAATAATGACTGGACGCTGTTGATTTTAGTGTATGTTTTTAATAGTTAATACCAGAGGAATGTTGCCCTGATACAGAGATTTCATTAAGATCAACACAGCAGAAAAACTATGTATTTATACAATTATTAGATCTGCAGATCATCTGGTATTTAAAAACAAAACAATGTAAAATACAGGTTAAACTGCAGCGCGTCAGGAAATTCTGTATAAAATCACAAGGATCTGTTGTTTCTTTAGGTGATGAATTTTAATCGTCTTAATTGAGAAATGACCATAATGTCAGCTGCTGCACAAGATCAAATTGTGTATGAATATGTAGAACCAGATTGCTATATTTCTTCACTGCATTTTTTATGAATCAATATTTTTTTAAATGTATTCTAGTAGGAAAAATTAATATTTACTTTTTCTCGTATACACTGCCCATCCAAAAATAATAATAATAATAAAAGTCACACCTGGATTTAACTAAGCAAATAGGTAAGATCCTCCCATTGGATAATTACTGCATGGGTTATTATGTTATGTGCCCATAGAATGAGGTCAGCTGACTACCTGAATATACTGAGTGACCAGGTCATTCCATCAATGGATTTTTTCCTCTGATGGCATGGGCATATTCCAAGATGACAATGCCAGGATTCATCAGGCTCAAATTGTGAAAGAGTGGTTCAGGGAGCACGAGACATCATGTTCACACATGGATTGACCACCACAGAGTCCAGACCTTAACCCCATTGAGAATCTTTGGGATGTGCTGGAGAGGACGCTGTGCAGCGGTCCGACTCTCCCATCATCAATACAAGAGCTTGGTGAAAAATTAATGCAACTCTGGACGGGAATAAATGTGATATTGCAGCTTATTGAAATGATGCCACGGTGAATGGGTGCCGTGATCAAAGCTAAAGGCAGTCCAACGAAATATTAGTGTGTGACTTTTTTTTTTGGACGGTCAGTGTATATAGTGTAAAAAATATTATTATTATTATACATACAGTACTTATTAAAAGTTTGTTAACTTTACTGTTTTAAAGTCATCTTTTCTGCTCAACATAGTTGCAGCTATTTGATTAAAAATACAGTAAAAACATTAATATGGTGAAATATCATTACAATTTAAAACAGCTGTTTTCTATGTGAATATGTGTTAAACTGTAATTTATTTCTGTGATCAAAGCT
>CM049863.1:1979165-1981665 GCA_027422415.1 Schizothorax lantsangensis | reverse complement strand
AAAAGAATAGAGAAAGCCAGTGTTAGAGGTCTTTATATATATATATATATCTAGAAAACAAGCAGTTAGAAAACAAATAGTGTGCAAGTCTTAAAGGGTCATGTTATATATAATATTATGATATGATATTTTATTATATGCATCTATTATATATTTATATTATATGAGATTTATATAATTTCATGAATTATTTAAATATACTATGCTCAAAAGTTTAGGGTTTTGATACTTTTATTCAGTAATGACACATTAAATTGTTTAAAAGTGACAGTAAAGATGTTTCAATGTTTCTATTTCAAATAAATGCTATTCTTTTGAACTTTCTATTCATCTGTGAATCCTGAAAAATAAAAAGTATCACTGTTTCCACAAAGATATTGTGAAGCACAACTGTTTTCAACATTGATAATAATCAGAAATGTTTCTTGAGCAGCAAATCAGCATATTATTATGATTTCTGAAGATCATGTGACACTGAAGACTGGAGTAATGATGCTGAAAATACAGCTTTGATCACAGAAATAAATTACAGTTTAACACATATTCAAATAGAAAACTGCTAGTTTAAATTGTAATAATATTTCAAAATTTTACTGTATTTTTGGTCAAATAAATGCAGCCTCGGTGAGAAGAGGAGACTTCTTTCTTACTGACCCCAAACTTTTGAATGGTTGGTTATATATTGACCAATCAGCATCGAGGACCGTAAGTATTCATTTATAATTTAAATCGTTTTAATATGCCATCCAAAAGATGATTACCATTTATAGCAAAAAAGTAATTAAAACATGTAGAAAAACAAGCTGACCTTTTTCTTTTGAAACCTGTAGTCGCACACCGTTACAAAAGGCTCCATGTCCTTTCCTGGCCGTATACAGCGTCCCGTCAAAACAGTGGTAAATGACACCAAGCTCCAGCTGAGGGGCAGAAATCTTGTGATTATTGATCATAAACACATGACATCAATGAAAGCACTCATAATTCTGACCCTGTATAGCTTTATCAGTGTTTACCTCTTTCCTTACAGCAAATCCGATGCTCACTGCCACCATAGGGAAACTGAAAATAAAGGATTGTGTGTTGGGAACTCAAGAATATATTTCCATGATGATTTAAACACAATATATGATGGTTATGGTACCTGTGCACAAAGTTACACGTCCCGTCGATGGGATCGATTATCCACGTAGGGTCGTCTGTCAGTTCACACTTCACACCAGCAGCAGACGATTCCTCACCGATAAACCTGAGATTATTATAATCAACATCACATCAACATCTGACAGAGAACAATCATACAAACAGTTATTACAGAAACATTATGAATCATTGAACACTTCACAGTGAGTCTGTAGTGCCCTTTTATGGATAGCAAAGCTAAAAATCTTCTATAGGAAAATAGGCTGATGGGGTGATTTTATCAAATTAATCTTTATAAAACACTTCTGAGGCAGTAGAGTTATGGTGTTAATCTTAATAATGAATGATTATCATCTTCAAAAAATAGCTCAGTAGAAAGCAGTGCTGTCTGTCTAATATATATACATTTACATGCCCCTTGCAGAATATGCAAATACAGTCAGGTCCATAAATATTGGGACATCGACACAATTCTAACATTTTTGGCTCTATACACCACCACTATGGATTTCAAATGAAACGAACAAGATGTGCTTTAACTGCAGACTGTCAGCTTTAATTTGAGGGTATTTACATCCAAATCAGGTGAACGGTGTAGGAATTACAACAGTTTGCATATGTGCCTCCCACTTGTTAAGGGACCAAAAGTAATGGGACAGAATAATAATCATAAATCAAACTTTCACTTTTTAATACTTGGTTGCAAATCCTTTGCAGTCAATTACAGCCTGAAGTCTGGAACGCATAGACATCACCAGACGCTGGGTTTCATCCCTGGTGATGCTCTGCCAGGCCTTCTCCATACTCTTCTCTTCCCATCACTCTGGTACAAGTTGATCTTGGTCTCATCTGTCCATAGGATGTTGTTCCAGAACTGTGAAGGCAAGGAACTGCTCACGATCCTAAGCATACCACCTCATCAGTGAAGCATGGTGGTGGTAGCGTGGGCATGTATGGCTGCCAGTGGAACTGGTTCTCTTGTATTTATTGATGATGTGACTACTGACAAAAGCAGCAGGATGAATTCTGAAGTGTTTCGGGCAATATTGTCTGCTCATATTCAGCCAAATGCTTCAGAACTCATTGGACGGCGCTTCACAGTGCAGATGGACAATGACCCAAAGCATACTGCAAAAGCAACCAAAGAGTTTTTGAAGGGAAAGAAGTGGACTGTTATGCAATGGCCAAGTCAATCACCTGACCTGAATCCGATTGAGCATGCATTTCACTTGCTGAAGACAAAACTGAAGGGAAAATGCCCCAAGAACAAGCAGGAACTGAAGACGGTTGCAGTAGAGGCCTGGCAGAGCATCACCAGGGATGAAACCCAGCGTCTGGTGATGTCTATGCGTTCCAGACT